>NDXB01013874.1:27294-89476 GCA_002631895.1 Agapornis roseicollis
CTTTAGGGATTTAGACAACATAAAAACAATTATTAAAAAAAAAAAAAAAAGTAATAATTACATCAGCTGGGCCTGAGGTTTTTCTTTCTTTTTTCCTTTTTTTTTTTCCACATACTTTTGTTCTATTAAACATTTCCAGAAACACTTGTACAGTTAAGCCTAGTACTGTGAAAAGGACTAATATTCTTTTTTGATAAACAGTTCCTGTGTTGCTTTTGTGTCAGCTCAAGTACATTTCAGCTGCAAGTTTCGGCTTCTTAAAAAGAAAAATACATAAAGCCTTGAGCCTGATAGACCTCATGTGGACCTGAACTAAAATGATTGTATCATGTTGGTCAGTGGCCTTGCATGTTCACATGGTCTTAGGCATAGATATTGAGGTGGCTCCCTCCAAAACTAAGTTCCATGCATGCTGAAAAATCATCTGCTTATGTCCCAGATATTGTTTTGCTTTGGTTTGTTCTCATCCCCCCAATTATTTTTTGTTTTGCCTAATAAGGTGATGCTTTGGAGAAAGGGAGCTTATGAGCAGACGGTTTTCTTGCTTGGTTTTTGCCTCCTCCACAAAGCATCTTATTGATGCTGCTGCAATGAAAGTAGATTCCTCTTTTTGTAATTTCAGATCCCTCCTGAAAACTCTTGTTGCCCTGAAAAATCACTATACTAGTGGTGTGCTATGACTTCTTATGCATCCTGATGACCACTGTTTGTTGTTGTCTTCTCACATTGCCCTGTATCTCTATTTATTTGTGCTTCATGTACTCAGGGCATGTGCATGCAACTTGACCTAATGAGTTAGGTTGAGTAAAGGAAAAAAATCTAGTCACAAGAGTTTGAAATGCTTCAGTGCAGCAAAAGCAGGGAAAATGAGTTCATATAAAACTCTGTGTTTGTCATGGTAGCAGTATGGCTTCATGCTGTTAGGTAGTAATGTGCAGCATGGCCTTGGATTATGGACATTTTGTGCAGGAAAGTTTCTTCTGGTCCTGGTTTGCAGCACAGCTATAACAGGAAGATCATTGATGATGGAAGAGGTTTTAGGCACTAACTGTAATAATTACTGTTATAGCTTTGCAAAGATTTTAGAGACATATATGGGAAAATATTTATTACATTTGTTAAGATTCTGACCCATAAATGCAGACTTCCACCTGCATGCAACAGCTGAAGCAAGCATACCAAACCTATCCCTGCCTGGGTAACAAGACAGCTTTTCAGTGCCCTGAGACCAAAGAAGCTCATCCTCTTACTGGAAACTCCTTGGATACCAACTTTAAATGTTTTACAGTATTTTTATTAGTACTTACCACTCTTCAGTGGATCAATGGAAGCCTGTTCTGAAATTTTAGGCCCTTTTTCTTTGCTTTAGAGTTTCAAATTAATGATCTGCAACTGTAAACTCACATATTTGTTCCGACACGTTTTTTAAATATAAAGCTCTTGTGTGTCTGCAGTTAAAGGAAGATCCAAAGAAAATGAGAATATCTGGCACTCTGGTCTCCACTATCAGCTCATTAGCCAATTTTATATGTTTTATCTTCATGCGGAAAAAATGTTACTTATCTTCATGTGGAAAATATGACACAGTGGCTTGTTGGCTGTATCTTACAAGTGTTATACTGGTAACTGCATTATTATGAATTTAAAACCATTGCACATTTTCAGCAGTTGCAAAGTATCCACAAGCATTCCTGGTGGTGACTTTAAAAAGAAGTATTTTATATGCAAGATTACTGAAATATAGGAGATGTGGTTTCATCTAACCCTTATATGGATAGTATGCCACCTGTCTTTTTCTTCTTTCAAAAAGATGCAATTAAGTATCTAATAGATCCAAATAGACCTATCCTTTAATTTTTCTACTAAAAATAGAAAATTCAGGGTTAGGGATCAAATGGCTTTATGTCACTTATTTGCCGTGTCCCTTTGGGTGAGTTACATACACTTCCTGATGCTGAAGACTCAAATTCATTTTCATTTACATTGTGACCTTTCTAAAGTTCTACATTAAAATAGGCTTTACAGGAGAAGCTTATTATTATTATTAAACTACTTGAGGGAAGGCTCAGGTATCAGCTTAATTCTGCTAGTGGCACGTGTTATATGGAGAGCACAGTTGAGGCTTCTCTCCTGTCCTGGTTTTTCTTACCATACCTTTGAGTGCCGGGTGACTATACCTCTTTATGGGATACACTGTTACCATACATTATTACTCTCCCTAACCTTCCACCTAACTCTGTGCTGTGATCATCTAATCACCCATCTTCCTAGATCATCATTAGTCATTCTAGTATTTTCCTTCCTCTTTCCCCACAATTGTCTGTTATCACTCAGTTCTACCTTTTCAAATTTAGACATTGCATTTTTACGCAGTTACATCTCATAAGAGCTAAAATATTTCTGCATTACTTCTTTTTTTCCTAAAACAAATATGGAACTCTTGCCCCAGAAGACAAATTCCCGGCTCTTGTTATTCCCTAGCTTCTACTGCTGCTCCCTGCTTTTGCTGCCCAGCTAGTTGAACATGAAAGTGTCTTCTTGTTTTTTCTACAGAAACAGAACTTTAGGTTTTATTCTAGGAGGTGCCTTTCAAAAAGATCCCCAAGAATCCCAGGTTGTGCTTATCCAGAACAAAGGCAAAAAATAGCACATGCCTGGAAGTACTCTACAGGCAAAAAAAAAGGTGAGAGAGGCCAACTTTTTGATCTTTTTTTTCTCAGATATTAGTAAGTGAAACAGAACTTGATTTTGTGTTCATTCTTGATGAGATGCATGTGCTGCGCACATACGTGTACTTTCTTTCTCTTCTCTGTTTGAACCCCATTTAAACAGTGCTCAGTGACTGCTGGGAGTTGTAATCTATGTGTAACTCTGTCATGAGGCAAACACCAGCTGGAGGGACGGCTCTACAGAGTGGTCTGCAACCAGTTGAGTTGCTAAGGAGTCATAAAAAAGGAAAAAGAGGTTCATGAGAACTCAGTCAGTGCCTTTTGGAAAGTGTTTCTTACACTCTCTTAAGAACTACAAAGCCTGTATCTTGTACAGTTTCTTATGCTTAGCCACAGACAAGATTACAAACAGAAAATTACAGAACTTCACAGCCAAATTGGTCCTTTCTCAGATTTGTTTGACAAGGTATTTCACACAGCTTCAAAGCAGACTACAAGCACCTATAAAAATCTGCTGTTTACTACATAGAAAGAAAACCAAAATCTTTTGCTTTTTATTGAAGGAAGCTTTTTTTCCCCTGCCAGAATTACCAACAATGTGAATATTTCTACTTGTTTCTCTATTTCTGATATATATTTCCATAAGTCCCTGTCTGAATCTATTTGCAGAAGGTTATCTCGAGAAGCACAGATGTTTGGAAGTTTACCATTCTTTTAATTAAATAACGTGTTAGGGTATATTTATAGCTTTGCTGACTCAGAGCCATAGGTTAACAGCTCCTGTACTCCAATACTATTGAGTAATTTCCCAGAGCGCTATCCTAACACTTCTGTAAAACAAAGCGCTTGGGACTGTTAGTGTAGAAAACTGTAGAATTTTATAAGGGAATTTTAATAAGGAGCACTATTAAAAATAAATACCTCTGTTTATGGGTGTAGGCTAATGAGTGGAACACTAAAAAAGATGCTAAGCAGCACTAGCTTCAGCAATAGAAAAGATAAACAACAGTAAATAATGGTAAGCGTTGAATATATCATAGCTGTTATTACTGATTTTTCTTACCTGGTTTCTTTGGTTTTGTGCTCAAAACCGACAAAGTGATTGGTACCTGTGCTGTAGCACAGCAGATCTAGGGAATGTCTGATGATTCCATGAGTTATAACCTGGATACAAAGATATTTGGACTTTGGTGTTTTGAATTAAGTACATCCCATTATTTACCCTTCCCACTTGTAATCTTTGCCAAGTCAGTGCACTGAAAGATTGGTGAAATAAGAGCCTTGGGAATTATTGTTAGTGGAGAACAAGAAGTTAGCCTTACAAATGGTGTACATCCTCTTAGGAAAAGATGTAGAATTGGCATGGTTTTGAGTTGTGGGCTGTGAAACAAATCTCTTGACATACACTACAAATGAAGCCACTGGTTCTTGAGGTGAAATTGATTTTAATGTACTACAGTGCTGGCTCTGACGTAGACCACCTTGCAGCATACAGAGCCCAAAGAGATAAAGTATGGAAATAATCACAGTCAGGTGAAGGCTGAAATTCTGGCCACAGCCTTTAGTGGAGCCCAGGTCTCATTTGCATGGTGTATTTTCACAAAAGGGATCCCACTGCCTGGAGAGTGAATGCTCTCAACAAAATGTTTTATGCCCCTTAGTGAGGGGTTTCAGTGGGGTGACCAATAAGAAATCATCTTTAAGGCAAAAAATTCAAGTGATACCATGCTTAATTCACTCCCAGACTCAGTTCCACAATAATAGCTGACAGTAATCATCCCAATTTTAGAGTAGAGTCTTAGAGGGACACTGAACCTCAGAGCTACAGACAGATCCCTGGGATCTTGAGCTCTGCTTTGGGGTGGAATTTGTGAGAGAGGCATCCCCTCCAGGGTTACTCACAGAGGAAGGAAGGGGTGGTTGGTGTCTTGGCCCTTAGGGTTGAAATGCTTGCCAGCAAACCTGGAGCACTATGAAAAGGTCTGCAGCTCAGCAGGGTTGTGATGTAAATACTCCCCCACAGCCAGAAAGACAGAGACACTGAGTGAAAGCTTACTTTAGCTGCAAATTTTCATCTGTGGAAAACAAGTATTTTATTTCACCAGTCTTACCTGATTCAAAGGTCCATAATATCAGCATGTCAGAAGTGACCTTGGCTTTCTAAATTAGCTAATGCTGACTAATGGGCATTGTTGACATGATAAAAGAGAACAGTGTGTTTACTGCAAGTAACCTTGCCCAAGAATGACTGCTTTCAACAGTGACTAGGGTGGCAACTAACTATTGTTGATTTTCTAATTTACTTTCCTTCAGATTAAATGATGGGGTTTTATCTGGGGTTGCTCTGAGCCGAGAATAACAAATTCTACTCTGGTGACACAGAATTGTAGAAGTAAAAAGTCATACATGTACTCAGTAACAATTCTGGCCTTGGGCTGGAGAAATGTGACATTTGTGCAGACAAGTGAGAAGAGTCATTGCACACTTTCAGAGTTAAATTGATGGAAGTTTTTCAGTGTCCAAGTTACTTGCATTTTGAGATGAAAGGGGTAATGCTTCTCCAAAATAAAAACGTACTTTGGGAAAGCAAGATTTTCCACTTAAGAACCTTTTTGTGACTTAATTTTTTCTGTCTATTCGGTTGTAAATGCTTGATCTAGGTTTGGTCTAACATAACATACGTTATGCTTGGCTTCTTAAATAAGTTTTTATTAAGTTACTGTGTTCTTTGCAGCCTTGGAAGCTTTTTAATTCTTACTTAACATTTGTCAGTTCACAGCTATCTCCGTGTGCGATACAAACATTGGCGGTAAAGTGAGCAAATAAAACACTTCCCTGTAATTAAGAAAGGAGGTGGTTTCCTCAGTGGAAATAATCTGCATTGGCCATAGCAAGAGCTACAATTCAAGCATCTCATTTAACACTTCAGATTGTCTTTGCATATATGGGCTAGAGTCCAACAGCATTAGGAAATCCTTGGTGGATAGTAATCTGGAACATAAAAAAGCAGCAGTCATACTTCAACACAATTGATAGCCTCTACTTACTAGCAGTCTTCAGGATAAATTATCGTGGAGACGCAATTAACTGTCTTTCACTGAGAGGGTGGGTCCTTACAGATCAAGAAGAGGTCACAGATGGGGCAGTGTGGCTATGTGGTTGAGCATAATTCGACTTGCTGAGAAAGAGGTCCAGGCTCTGGGCTCTTAGCCTCAACACACGCGAAGTCAGACAGTAAGAAATGCCATATACCACCAGCCCACCACATCTGCCACCAGGCATGACCCATCCACACTGTAAATTCAGGCTTTTTTTTTTTCCTTCTTCCTGTGTTTTCTGTCAAGCAAGTAACTTTGACTTGCATCTATGGCTCACCCTGAGGAAAGGGACACAATCAAGTGGGCACTCTTTAGTCTTGTTGACTCTGTGGAGGGGAAATTGATTATAATCTTTCCTCCAGGTATTTGTTGTACTGAATGTCCTCTATGGGCTCCGAAATATTTTATTATGCATTTCCTGGGGCTCCCCAATATTTTATTATGCATTTCTTGGGGCTCCCCAAGCTAAAAGCTCCAAAATGCAAAGGAGTTTGATTATCAAAGCTGTGATTGCTGTCATGTCCAAAATCTGAAATAATATAGTTAATAATTTGTTTACTTGTCTGGGACAAATCAAATAGTGTCATTTCTTGTTGAGAAAACACACTTTATTGGCAAAGCTTAACATAGATATTTCCAGCAGAATCTTCTCCCTTTTGAGTCTGTCTAGTGTAGGAAAAGTAGTGTTGGCTTCTCAGTTCAGTTTAAGATTTGACAATGCCCAAGGGAAGGGATGCGTCAGTTTTAAGGAATCCCCCACACCCCACAAAACTTGGAAATTTTACATTTATAACATCATGTCTGCCTTGAGGAGGCAAAATGTTGTTATCAGGATTAACCTTTAGCTAGTTTTTTGTATTATTTTCAGATGGGCATGTTTGACTCAAAAGTCAGCCTGACTACCACTCTGTAGCAATTCTCTATTATATGGACAGCAGCATTTAAGTATCACCTTATATACAAATAAGTAAAGTGCAATCAATTTTTGAAGAAATCTGAGCATCTTTAGCTGGTACTAATTGCTGTACCTTCTCTGACTTGTTTGTCGGTGCAGTTTTAAAGGCAGGCATAAGGATTTGGGATAGTTTTGTTGACACAGCCCATTCAGAGCTTCTCTTCCTGGAAAATCTCCACAGGCTGAGCAAGCTTTGAAAACCTTGTCATTAAATGCTTTATGCCTCCTCCCAGTTGCACAAATGTTAGAGTGTCACTTGGGTGTATTGGATGTTCTCTCCTTACAAGAGTTTATACATCAATTTCTTCCATACTTATTACAAATATTTTTTCCTCTTTTTGAATGATGCAGAGGAGTCAGACTAGAGTATTTGGGATCCAAAGTAGCCATGGGATGATAGAGGTTGCCACAGCTACCGAGACAGCCATTGCTTTTCACACTTTCTGTAGCAGGCTCTTGTCTTTGAGTTCTGGACTGCAGGGATAGATACTGAGCTGCACCTTTCCACTGCATGTTCTTATTTCTCTCTGGGGCAAAGCAATCCCAGGGAAGTAGCAGTGAAAGCAGTGACACTAAGTTCCAAGCAGGAATCACATGTAATCTCAATTAACTTGCTCCTATTCTGTTTAGACAATGTTTTCCAATGATTGATTGAGCACTGAGAAAAGCTAGCAAAAAGGGAAGGTTCTTGTTGATCTCAAGAGAGGAAGGAGCAGAGAGAAATAGGGTTTCTATATGGGTGAGTTAATGGAAAAAGCTGGAATAGTTTTACCTCTACTCCTGTCCTTCAAAAGCCATTGGATACTGAGTAGTACAACACTGTAGACTTGCAAAGGTGACAAGTGGTTTTGAGGGCAAGGAGGAGAGCAGTATAGCTATTATTTGATCCTGAAGGAACATATTCTCATCATCTGTAGATGCAGAAAATTCCTTGAAAAATCCCAGCAGATTAATATTTTCCTGTCTGGTGAATCTGGCACAAAAACTAAGATCTAGGAACTAGGATCAGGTTTAAAATTTTACAGATCATTAGAAATCAAACCATAAGAATTTCACTAATTCATTTCATGAGGTGTTCATCTCTGCACTCCTGGGAGAATAACTGCTATCTTTAACTATGCGGCAGCTTTTCAGTCAAAAACAGTGGAGAGCTCTAACTCATTAGTTATCTAAACTTCATTTCTCAGTCCCTTCTGGTGGCACAAAGCCCAGGGTAAAATTGAAAGTTGCCTTTCATATAGCTCAGCTGCACTGAAGGAGCAGCATTAAATGCTTTTCACACATTCTACTTTTGTCACTAAGATTATCTGCCTGCTTCTAAGTAAGTGCCAAGCTTGCCATTCCATTTCCATGTATGCAAGCCATTAATCTTTCCTGTATCTTTGCTGGGATTTTCAATACAGTGTGACCTTTCACCTTGGCAGCTTCACTTTATCACTTGAAGAATAAGAACCTTAAAGAAACCCTGTGGAAAGCTTGTAAAGAAATTAATTCATAGGTTAAGTTGGCAGTACTTCTCTACATGAGCATCTTTGCTGAGCTCAAAGTAGGTTGCGGGCATTCCAAAGGATGCAAGAACTGTAGGCTTGTAAGGGGCAAGGTTGATTAGGACTGAGACTTGACAGCTTAAGGGTCCCCTTTTGCAGCTGAATTGACATGGTAACATGAACAGACTTAAAAATTATCAGTAGCAAAGTTTTGTCATAGTTGTTAGTCTTCGTAGGCTAATGGAGAAAATCTTCCACAAATGACTGTGGAAGAGAACAGATCCAGCTAGTGGATGTGAGGAAGGCATCTTTGCTGGTGCTCAACACAGAAAGCTGTATTAGTCAAGGAGCTGTTCAGGTTACACCGTCAGAAAGTCTGTCCCTGAATGTCTCAAAGAAGTAGAATCATAGACTCGTTTAGTTGGAAAGGACCCTTAAGATGATTGAGTCCAACCATTAACCTAGCACTATTAAATCCACCACTAAACCATGTCCTGAAGTGACACATCTACACATCTTTTAAATACCTCCAGGAATCATGACTCAACCACTTCCCTGGGCAGCCTGTTCCAGTGCTTGACAACCCTTTCAATGAAGAAAAGTGATGTACATTAGGCCAAGTTTAGATTTCAGAGCCCCACAAAAAATGAGCTCATAGACATATAAATTCTGTTGAAAATATGAATTAGCAGGAGGTGTTGGAATTGGGAATTTTCATGAGTGGTGAGGATCATTGTGACAACACAGGTTTCATTCAGAAATGCATTTCCAGAAGCAAACTTTGGTCTGTGCTTAAGCCAACGCATATCCATTGAAGTGACTATACTGATCTCAGGATGAAATGGTTGTTTGAGTAGAATGATGCTTCCCTTAGTGGCTGAGCTCAGCAAAAGAGTCAAAGAAACTAGGAGCACAGTGACACACTGCTCAGAATAAGCCATTTCAAGAGACTATTGGGCTTGGGCTTGAGGTTTTCCTTCTTTGGTTTTCTTGTTGTAGACCAATGCATCTGATGCTGTTCATTTTAAATGTTCTCAGACTATGTGACTGCTTCTTACTGAAATATATTGTGCATATGTAGGTACTTCAGTTACCAAAAATATTTTGCTGATTTTTTGTCACAGAAGTGCTTCATGAACAGATATTTACCTGCAAGTATTCTAGTTACATTGCGTAAAATCAGAGGAACCTCAGCTGTTTCATTGACCTGAATTGCACTTGTTAGTGTTACAGAGCAATTTCTTGCCATAATCTCTTTCTCCATTTTTCCATACCTTTCTATAGTATTTCCTTTTTTGTGTGTCCTTCACAACTTTTCATTTTTCTACCTTTGCTGATCCTAGCATAGAAGTATTCTTGCTGTATGCTATTTCTCTTTCTAGCAGGTATACTAGGGTGGTTTCTTTGGCTTACTGCTTTACAGGTCTGCAATTTGGTCTTGGAATTTCAGGCACTTAGAGGCTCTAATTTCCCTGCTTCCATCTGATTTGTGTCCACCTAAAACAGGGCATGATCAAACTCCAACTACTTCCATCTCACTTTTCTGACTCACTGGTATATATTTATACCTGAGTTTTTCAGTAGGTTTAAAATAACAGCTTTTATTTATGGACATCCTGTCCTTACCTTTTTCTGTGCCAAAATGATGCAATCGTAAGAATTGGCAGGTTTTGCATTTCATTTGTATGAAGGTTTCTGGTTTGTTTGTATCTTCTAAACACCAGTGTGCACACATTGTACAGATCCATTTAGTTTTAGGGAAAATTCATTTGCTCTGGTAACCAACAGATACCACACAAATCTGAAGTACAAAACCTCCACTGCTGGCCACTAAACATGCACAGACATATGTGCCTATATCTTTATTCTCCTAATAAGTTATCATTTACTAGCAGAGCTGTTTTATTCTTTTTCCATGAGCATTATTGCTTTACCCTGGAGTAAGTAAGAGTTAATCATGTCCCACTGAATCTTCTACTGGTCACAGTCCCTGAAACAGTTTATGATCCACAAAATTTGGATCACTTTCTCATGTCTAGTTTGGCAGGTTAATTTAAGCTTAAAGAGGATCATCAAGTGAACCCGTTTACCAACATGATTGTCCCTATGGGGAAATTTGGTAAGTATTGTAATGCCTCAAGAAATGCTGAACAAACTAATCACCAAGCAACATCTTCAGGGCTTGTCTTGTGTACTTCAGGTAAAGTTTCTTGATGACGCCACAGCAATGCTCTCTGTTCCTTTGATTGCCATATGTCTCTGAGCCTTTTGGGCTTTATGACAGCCTCAGCACAGTTTGCATGAGGCAGAGGAGCAAACAGTACTGGCAAGAACAGCCAGGATCAGCCAAGTGGGAGCCACAGGTCTGCAAGAGGAGTGGAGACCAGCATTCCCCATGGCAGGGAGCCAGAGATCTTCTAGAGCAGTTGCGTCCATAGAGTTACACAGGAACAGGGGGCAGCTGCTGAAGTCAAATTTCATATCTGCTTGGGCTCAGATCTACTAGTGTTTTTTCCATCCAGGGATTCTCTCTGCAAAATATTTCTTACATATCATATTTATAAATGTGTATAAACACAGTATGTGTATCAGTAGAGGGAGAAAGAGATATAAATATATACATATGTGCGTGTACGCCTATATATGTAAATATATGTATGTAGAATACACACAAAACTTAAGTATACATTAACCAAGATAAGCTGTGTTTGCCAGTGCTTTAATCTCAGTGGGAGACTGTTATTGCTGGAGTCAGACTCTTGAGCACCAGCTGAGGATAGGAAACGAGATTCTGGCATGCAGGGTGTGGGAGGAATATCCCTTTGTCTACCCCCCATTATTTTGTTTCAGGGTACATACACAAATAACATTCACATGTGGCCTCAAGTGATGTAATGCATGCAACTGACTCCAAAAGAAGCTTTTCTTTTGAGCATAGCCCCTTCATAGCATGTATCACTTTATACTACTCTTAAATAATACCTTGTCATGCCACAAGGTAATATGAATCATTTCAGAATGCAGTTTTTTCCGTGAGAAGTCAAAAACTTATTTGTACTTATATCATTCTTTTACGTTTATATATCAAAGAGGATATGTTTGTCTGCATAAGTCTGATATGGACATGTGAACAGAGTGGCATGGGACAGATTTCTTTTGACTTGCCAGATTTTTGTATTTTAATCCATTTTCATTGCCTTTGCCTTTTACTTAGAATTCTGTGAATCCCGTGGCACATAAATGCTGCTGTCTCTAGCTTGATCGTCAAGTTAATTTTGTGATTTCCTGTCTCAGCAGTCTGTGGCTGCAGGGCACCCAAAGCACTGTAAAGACTGTTTTCCTGCAAACATGTTTGTGTTCCAGCACAATGCACACAGCACAGATGCATTTCCAGTTTAAATTAAATACCACGAAGGCAAAATTTGCCTAAATTACCAATGTACTGGGTGGGAAGTGGAATAATAGAAAAATGGCAAGCTTCTTGAGGCCTCAGGGGAAGTATGAAACCAGTGTTTGGAAAGTAATCACAAAACTGCAGCATCTATTATTAAAAACAATATTTGAAATTAAAGTCATGTAATCTTTGTTCACTTTGGCCCATGAAACAATGGTTCACATTTTTACTCTGGCTCATGGAGGGTCACTGGGAGAAGGCCCTGTATGAAGTGCGACTGTACTGAAGAAAACAGTTACATCAGTGTGAAGCAGGGTATGTGAAATCAGACTCAGAGCCAGCATGAAAACCTTCTTAACAAGGGCTGTTTTAACACACATGGAAGGTATTAGCACAGTCCTTCCCCAGATAGCACAGATAGTGTCAGAAAAAAAACTGGCTTTCCTGAATCAAGTATAGATTGCCAGGGCTTAAATTGCATGATAATGAGCCTGTATTACTGCTATTTATTTTAAGTACTGGCAATGTATTTGGCATCACACAAAACAAAAGTAAAGAATGTCTTCATCTAAAGAACTCCTAGTATGAAAGCAGTCAAAGGTAATGTGACATATGAAGGGACATACAGGAAGTATTGTAGTTAAATGTAAATTTTTTTTTATGGTAAAATGACAACTGTGTGTGAATAAATTCTCTGTGGCCCCAGATAGGCTTCAGCTCCCAATAATATAATCCTACAATACATTTTAATTGGTTTGAAAATAAATGCTTATTTTAACAACACACACACACACACAAATAAAAAGACTTGAAAGGCACTGAATGTTGGAAGCGACTTTGACTCTGCCTCAGAGTGATCAATCTAAAGACACAAAATTCAACCCATTCTTTTAATTTCTTTTCTATGATTTTCAGCAATTGAAATAACAGGTCTCCATTATCTTTAAATTTCAATTGATTAAATCATTATAAAGAGTACTGGAAACCATAAAACCCCAAGGAGCTTCATGACTTACACAGTTTGCTGCTACAAAGGAACCTGTGCTTGGATTTTGCTTTTTCTCTTGCAACATACTATTTCTAATTGCTGCAAGTGGAGTTCAAGCTGTTCTTAATACACAACCAGCTTTGTTCTTTCCATTTAGATTGCAATTTAAAAATGAAATCTAGCTTTACAGAGCCCTGTGAACTTCTCAGTCAGGTGTCTTTATCCACAATAAGCATGGGAAGAGATCTTCAATGCTCAACACGTTACTTTCTTTTTGGCTTTGAATTGTATGTGTCTCAAGTCTGCATGTTATACCTGTTATGAGAGTGAAGTGAGACAGTTGTCTGAAATTAAGTGATTGTGGCAAGAGAGAATCTGTGAAGCTTTGCTTGTTTGTATGCTGCTCTGGAAGATGGGGTGAGTGAATGGTGTTTGTACCTCATTAGGCTTGGCTGGGAGCCAAATCCAGTGGGCCATTCCCAAGAATCACACCCTGGTGTCAATTGTCTGCATATAAAGGATAGCTGTGGGCAAGCACTGGGCTTTTGTACTATTTTGTTGACTTAGCTTTCTACCCTGCATAGGAATGCTCTCCATCCAGAAAAATAAATCCTGTCTCTTTTTGCCAGAATCTTTTTTTTGGTTGACTAAGTAGCATCCTGAGTCATTTGTGATTAGGGTAGGGTGTAGGTTGGAAGAGGATTTACTAAAGAAGTTGTATCATCTTAAAATAGATCTATACAAGGAAATATTTAAGCAATACTCTGCCTTTGTATAGAGTTTCAGTCTACAAACAAGTTTCGAATAGGCTTTTACAAAAGTCTCTCTAGTATTTTCAGGGTGATGGGATAGGCAGCATATTTGCTGAATCTGAAGAGTGTTAGATGGGATTAGTGGACAGAAAACTCCCTGACACCAATCTGGGAGGAAAGGCTCAGAGTTCAAAGTGATCTTGACTACTGGAGGAATAGTATGACATGAATAGGGTATGATTCAACGAGAACACATGCAGAGTACTGTGCTTAAGGAGGACATACCAGATCTATCAGGATAGGATGAAAACCAAAAGCTAAAAAGATATTTTCCAGAAAAGAGTTTAGGGATATCATAGGGAATTTCGATCTAAAACTTGTCAGTGTTGTCATAGTGTTGTGGAAAAACAGATACCCTACTGGAACTGAAGAACAGGAACATTGTGTCTAAAACATGAAGTGATGCTTCTCTTTGGTGCTGGCAAGGCACATAGCTTTCCACACCAGAAGGGTGTAGATTGATTGACTCAGGGTAAAGCAACAAAAACAACTGAAAGTTTAGAAAACATTGATTTTAAGAAAGATGGGGTTACTGATTTGTTTAGTATAGAAAGGAGGCAGAAGGATGCTATGAAAGCGAAGAGAATAGGCTGTTCTTTGGATTGACTGAACAGGACAAAAAATAACAGCCTAAATTGCAGCAAAAATGGCTTAAGTTAGATATAAAAAAATGTTTCCCACTGCAAGGTTGTCTGGGAATTTAAGGGAACTGAACGCAGACCTCTCATGTCTTTTAATATATGTTGTAACTGTTCAGCTACTGCACAAAATCTGAATATCATCTCTTGTGGCCACAGCAACTGCTATGAGCTGTTTTCATGTTGGTCAACACATGCCCACAGTGCATAAATGCCATAGACCATGAAGGCCCTTGTGTTTAGGCACTTACCTGTCTTAAGATGGTGTTTCATTGTGAATTGAATATGTTCCAGCCCACAGAAGTGCAACTGGGCTAATACACACCCACACTGGCCTGGGTGAAATAGATCTCTGGAAAATAGATATCCTGAATCATTGCTTGAGGTATTATTACCTACAACAAACAGCCTGAATCTTGTCTTCAGCAGAGGCAGAAAAGTACTCAAATAGTGGGGTAATCATAAAGCCATCCTGTTTCTTAATAATGTCCTGCTTCTGTATTGCTTGGGAGAGGTAATTAGAAGCTGAGATACTAATAATGCAGAGGTACTGCAAGACAGAGTCACAAGTAATAGTGTATTGTGCATAAGCTTTTAACTTTGCACCCTTCATATATTGGGAAGATGTGGATCAACAGCTCTTCTCTTGGTATGAAGTCCTTTTTGTTACTGTTGTATGTCATATTTGTCATAATCCAGATTTATATTAAGTAAATTACTGATATATCACTAAAACTTTTGGGGAAATACATTTATAGTTAAAACAAGAACAACTAATCTAGTTTGGAAAATCAGACTCTGTTCCCCAAATATGACGAACTGTAGCCAGTTAAGGTGAACTATTTCCACCCACTTCCCCTCTCCTTTGTTTTTGCTAACAATGATAGAATATGAATTCAGCACACAAAGCTCTTAGGCACTTTAGATTAAAGCTAAAACATAGTAATGATAGCTTGATGATTGAATGACATCTGCCAAACTTCCTCAGGGACTTCAATAATATAAGGGTAATAGATCATTAGAAGTGTTGAACACAGTGTCTGACATGTTTAAATTTATGTATCACATTCCTCTAAAATAATAACTAGTAAAAGGGTAAAAGCTTTCGAGGGATGTGGGATATGTACACAAAACCACAGAATAGGTGATAGTTTGAACTGGTGGTATCAGTTAAGTAGCTCAAGATTACCTACTAGTGTATTTTAAATGTTAAAAGGGAACTTAATTATAACAACCTTAACCATGTTTCCTTCCAAATCCTTTTTAGGATGTGAAAGTGGTTTATGTGTATGTATTTCAGTTAACTACTGATGTGGGCTAGGATCTACTACTGAGAACCACTAGGACCTACTACTGGGATACAGCTTAGTGGAATTCAATCCATGGACTACTTTAAATCCATCATTTTTGATCATGTCTTTAAATCTAGTAGAGGGGAAGGAGGTGATTCTGTCCCTCTATTGGGCTCTCGTGAGACCTCACCTGGAGTATTGTGTGCAGTTCTGGTGTCCTCAACACAAAAAGGACATGGAGCTGTTGGAATAAGTCCAGAGGAGGGCCACGAAGATGATCGGGGGACTGGAGCATCTCTCATACGAAGACAGGCTGAGAGAGTTGGGGCTGTTCAGCCTGGGGAAGAGAAGGTTGCATGGAGACCTCATAGCAGCCTTCCAGTATCTGAAGGGGGCCTATAGGACTGCTGGGGAGGGACTCCTCATTAGGGACTGTAGTGACAGGACAAGGGGTAACAGGTTCAAACTTAAACAGGAGAGGTTTAGATTAGATATAAGGGGGAGTTCTTTACTGTAAGGGTGGTGAGGCACTGGAATGGGTTGCCCAGTGATCCCTGGCAGTGTTCAAGACCAGGTTGGACAGAGCCTTGGGTGATATGGTTTAGTGTGAGGTGTCCCTGCCCATGGCAGGGGGGTTGGAACTAGATGAGTTAAGGTCCTTTCCAACCCTAACTATTCTATGATTCTATGATCTGTGCAGTCAAAAATTATATAATAGCTTGGTTAGTTTAGAGCAGCTTGTGTAGCAAGGTTTCAAATAAGCCATGTAACAGAGGTCTCTGGAATAACCTAGTTGACATATATGTCACAGTTTGTGGTAAAGTACATTAAAAATTCCATGTTAGACTGTTCGTGTTTTTGGTGAACTGATTTCATCATTTCATCATTTCATGGACTGTAGTTCATGCTTGACACATAGAGCAGCTGATGAACTCAGAATATACCACTACAGCTTACAGAAAAAAAAAAACAAACCAAAAAAAAAGTAATATAAATGCAATAATTCACACTAAGGTGAAGTCACTCAGATGCACTGTGCTGTTCATGCCCTTGCATTGTGTTGTCATGTCCTGATAATGTAACAATGGAAAATGGCCACGCAGTATCACAGTATTTATCCAAGGATCTGCCTGTATTTTTGGTGGATTGATGATAGGTGGACCCTGATCTGTTTTACCTAGAAAAATTGCTTTCTTCTCCTTCCCAAATATATCCTTGCTATATCCTCTCTTTTTTCCTTCTGACAGACTTGCCCACTGCTCACTCCTCATTGCCATCGATCACTAGTGTATGACATACCTCAGTCACAACTCTGACACTACCATCTATCTGTAGCTGGGAAGAAATGGCATCAAGCCAGACTGCATGTCCCATGTTGTGGGTGTTTCCTAGGAATGCCATTAGCTTTGGACTCTCGGCTCACTAGCAAAGCTCAAAGGCCTTTGGGATTCTCAAAATTTCTGTTCTTCAAGGAGTGGAAGGGTGGATATTACCTAGGCTTGTGCTCATATTTCATGTGAAGTATGTGGTATAAATCCTGCTCAGGTTACTTTCTGGCCATGGAATGACACAGTAAAAATAGATATATTTGATGCTGCACATCTCTCTAACAAATGTAGCCAAACTTTGAGTTTTGTTTCTGTCAGACTGCTTTCACAGTGCAGGATCATGTAACTTCTCTTCATTTAACATCTAAAGGTCATAAAGTACATGTGGCTTAGGTTTTGGTTTTTTTTTTTAATGTAACTTAATTCAGTAACAGCATAGTCTTTATACTGGAAAATACTACCAACAGGCAAAGGACAGAAAAAGAAATAATAGTGGCTTTGGAAAAGTACGGATTTTGGGAATACTAAGATAGAACTGCTACTATTACTGAAAATATGATCATTATCTTTTCTGTGACCAGAACTGGGACCCTGAGGTTAACTCAAACTGGTTTTATTTATGCAAATGTTTGTTAGGTGCCTCATTGTTTAGTTGAATGGGATTTTTATTTAAAAGGGACTCTAAGACACATGTGGTCCTATTAAAATCCTTTTTCTTTTTTCTCTTTCTTTTTTCTCCTTTTTTCCTTTTCCTTTTTGTTTTCATTTTCCTTCTTTTTCATTTTTCTTTTTCTTGTCTTCTCCTTTTTTACTTTTTTTTTCATTTTTTTCTCATTTTCTTCTACATTTTCTTCTTCTTTTTCCTTATACATACGAATTTATGACAGAACTAAGCGGTGGCCTGTTTCTCCTTCCTTGTCCTCACATTGATCTCTACACTTCAGGAGGTGTGCACATCACTGGCAGCAGCTGGCCACCTGACTGTAAATGCAGCCTCTGAGCGGGGAGCGGCGGGCAGCCACATACCAGAGGGTGGCTGTCTGGCAGAAGGCCTCCTCCTGCTTCACTCAGACATGCCAGGACAGCAGCTTGAAATGCTTTGTGAAAATACAAACTGAAGTGAAAAGATTCTCCCATGCTTTTCAAATGCTACACTAGAAAAATCTCCAAAAGAAAGTACCACAAATTATCCCAAAGCTATTCATGTTCAGAAATGTAAGGGGCGCAGGCACACTCCCTTGGCAGCTGTGTGGATATTCCAGAGCTTCACATATTAAAAGGCAGAAAAATTAACGTCTCAGTAGGTATTCTACCTTACTGAAAGTCAACAGTGAAGTTAGGAATGTCAACTAGAAGAAGGGAGAGGGATTTTCTTGCTCCTGAATGTTTTGTCAAAGATATTATACCATACAGCAGCAGTAGAAGGCCTACTGTGAAGGTGAATGAAAACCTGTATGTACCTAAAGCAGTGCAACAAGAATTGATGAGTTACGTCAGAACAATGATTATCTGAGTTACCCATGACATGAGTTGAACCTCTCTAGAGACAACCATGGGAACTACTGAATTCTCCTTTACTTCCTTCATGTAAGGAGATCACCAAAGTCAATAGCACTTCATTGCACAAGCAAAGAGAGCAAAACTTAGCCTCTGTTATGGAAACACAAACCTGAAAATGTGAGCCCATATTCTTGAATAGCAGTGGCTTTCTTGTTCAGGTGTGGAGTTCTAATTTTACTTCTTTTTTAAATTGAGTTTTTATCTAATAAATACTATGTATTAATTGCCAGGAGTCACATTTCTTTTTTCCTCCTTCTTTTAAATTAAAAATAAAACTATTATGTATTCCCCCAATATTTCCCCTTTCATTCCTTCTGAGATGAGAAGTACAAAGTCATTCCCATCTTTGGGTTCAGAAAGTGATATGTAGTATCATCTCAGAGTATGAAATCACCGGATGGAATATAGGTGTTTATGTTCTCAAATGCAAGGGGAAATTTTCAATAATATTCAATAGTTCAGCCCTCATTAAAATTAGTTAGATTAATGCTTATTAAATGGGAGTAGAGTTATTTGAAAGTGTAATTCTTTTGCAAATATCTGTTACAGAGCATATCTGCTGGTTTAAAAGTATTCTGATGAATGCTTCATATGAATTTGAGGCATGGCTAGCAAGACGTCAAATCAATTACATTTTTTACTTATGTTGGTAGCTGGCAAGAGACAGAATTCTATCTTCATATTTGAGGACTAGTGAGAAGTTATGTAGGCATTTTTTTCCAGCCAGCTCTTTGAAAGTCCATAAATAAGAAAGGCTTTCAACAGCATAAAAAAAAATATGCTGTATAAAATTTGAGACAGCATTGTATTTTGGAGGTAAATACATGAGATAATAAATAAAATTAAAAGGTTAATTCCAAATGGCACAGCAGGTGCAGCGTATGTAAAGAAATGCTGTGAAACAGTAAAAATAGTACTGCACAGGTTAGATGCTTTCTCCAGAAAAAGTATAAATAATGGGATTTTTGCTTCAATTATGTATTCTTCACATACCACAGCATAGTGTACTCATGTCTGCTTTCTTTTGAGGTTTTGAGGTATTAAGTCATGACAGCAATTGTGGCTTGCTTGAGAATCTTGCTGAGAAGCTAGCTACTGTGTTTTACTTCTGTGCCTCATTAACCCCACAACAGTCCACTGTAGCATAATCTTCTGGGTCAATTTTGGTGATCTAGTTGCAGTTTCAAACTTTGAGGAGAGATTACTGTATTGCCATTTAGATCGTAGTGTTCTACAGGTTTGTTTGATGTTGTAAAACCTGAAAATAATCATAGTGGTGTATAAAGCATGGTCTTACAGGGAGTTCTTCACACATACATACCTAGTCTGGGAAAGCTATGTCTGTAGGTCTTCTCTATGTAAAGGAAGAGATATATGTTCTTCTAGTCCACTTTCTGCTCTGAGACACATCATGAAAGTGCCTGTTTTCATTTCCTGTGCAGTTTTGTGAGTACTGTTACTTTCTGACACCCAAGGGATTGTTTCAGGAGGTCTTATCCAGAGATCTCTCTTATTTCCTCTACTCTGTCCTTTTTAATGTGTCAAAGAAAGAAGCTGATAAACACTGTGCTCTTAAGTATGTGGATATGTAGAGAGAGGAGGAACAGGTCCTTCTGACTACCTAAATGTCACTTATACTTGAAGTTGCTACAACTCAGAAAGGTTTTGGACTGGCCACCTTCACAAGTAATAATTTAATCCGTAGAGATCTCTAGCAGTTCAGGAGTTAAATGCTGTGCTTTCCCAGAGAGTATAATTTCCTCCTCCCTCATGTCTAATTGAATGGTACATATCTATGATCTACTTTGAACAGATTTTGCATTTGCTGCACCCAATGTAATATGTCAGATTAAAGCCTAATTGATATTAATTGTCAGTTTGACAGGTATTTACGTAATACACCTGCGATTTGTCCGTTCTGCAACATCAAAGAACAATGTAGTCCATTGTCAATCTTGTATTTTTTGATCCCTTCTGGAAGACCAATTCATTGTTCAAGAGTAAATATGAAGTGTCTTTCAAGAGGTTTGCACTGGCATGTTTCCTGCACAACTGTGATCTGACTAGCAACAGGATCAACCTTTGCTGATTTTGTAATGGGAATTCCAAAATAATCAGGAATCACACTGAGTGTTTTCTAATAAGCAGTATTCAAATTCTGCTATGAAATGGCCCTTTTACATTTTGTAGCATGTGGAATCTGACTCACCTTTGCATTATGCTCTTCAATTTTATCTTGATGCAACCTCCATTGACTTAATTACACTGGTGTAAAGGTGGAATGGGGAAATAGTGAATCACACCCACAAACTAGGACATCATGAAAATATAGGAGTTGTCCTTTTGTCTTCAAGGAGGTTTCTCATATGAACTACTCACCAGTGTGGGAAGACTCTGCTGGACAGTCAGATACTCTTCACTATTTTTAGCAACTAGCAAGAATACTGAGGTGTATTCACCAAATTATATCTCAGTGTAAAAGCAGATATGCATCAGAAACCTGTAACTAGAAATGGGAAATTACAAAGTAGGAACTTGATGTTATTGATAAGGCAGAGCATGGTGCTTCAATCAAAGACAGTATTCAGTGTAATCCTGGCATTTTAGCCAGCATGCAGCATATTTATATAGAAGAGATGAGCATATAGAAGAGATAAGGAAGAAAATAAGTCAGACCACACTAAAGTACAATGGAGGAAATGCAAACCAAAATTTATTTTAACCATCAAAGTGCTAAGAGAAGCTACAGTCCCTGTACAGGGACATGAGATCTGGAAGTTTCAGAAAGATCTGTGTTCAAGAAGGCATTCTTGAAGAAGGAGCTGCAGCATGAGTTCAGGAGAGTGCAGCAGAAATTAAGAGTTGCCCTTACCAGCCGTGGGATCTCTGAGGGCTGTTTGGAGGCTTGGAGTTTTCTCTGAGACATGTAAAGTAATTCTCCATACCCCAAGTTATGTCTAGCAGGCAGATTTAACCTTTAACTTGCATGATTTCAGTTATATCAACAAAAGATCTTGGTTTTCAGCCACAAACAAACAACTCTAATATAACTGGCCTGAATAATTGAATGGGGGTTTGTTTGTTTGTTTATTTCAATTACTCTTTGTGGTAGCAGTGGGTGGAAATGAAATCTTGCCACTGCTTTCTGCTGTCTGCCAGATTTGGAGCTTTGTTCCTCTCTGTACCTTTGTATTACGTGTCATTCTTCATCATATTTCTCCACAACTTCTTGAATCTCGGGGCGGGGGGAGGAGGGAAGATGACAGTTTATCTTACCATGCAACTCTTCTAGGGTTTACTGTTTACTCCCATGGCATCAGTGTCAGGTATTTATTCTTTTGCTTTTTCTTCTCGCTTTGCATAAGCTAGTGATTTCTTTGCTATTTATTTTTAATTCCTTCATTATTTCTGTGAGCAACCCAGCCTACTAGAACACCTTCTGCTGCATGCTGCTGTGCCTGTTTTACCCTGCAAGATCAATATGCTGTTCCCAGTTCTGCTTATTGTTGCACTGATGGAGACATAGTCCTTCCACCTTCTTCCTCATTCCTAAGTGATAAATGTAGCCCTAGTTTACATAGGTGACAACTGAGCTTTGACTCTGTTCCACTTTCCATTTTTAATTTGGTTTCTGTGGCCTAGTATTTGTCCCATGCTCAGCCATCACCTCATGGCTCTGGAGCTGAGTCATGGTCCAGCTGAACTCTTGGGATTTTTCCCAGTGCTCAGTATTGCTGCTGAGGTTTTATTTTGGATGTTATTTCATTGGTTCGATGTAGAAGTCTGCAAGAACTAGAGGTGTACCTGAAGCTACCCAAAGCCATGGAGGAGTTAGGCAACCGGGCTAGCTGCCTGTAAAACACCTGCCCAGTTGATGCCTATGGTACAGAATTGCTTCCTGACCATGCCTCATCCAAGGCTGTTGCTGCATATTTAACAATTGGCACTGCATGTGTGTGTCTACCTGAGAAGGCAAAACCAGCCTGTTAAAGACTGTTTCATCAACTCTTGTTGGCTGAAAGTGTGAATAAGCCTTGTTTAAGATGGGTGTCCAGGCTGTTTACATTCGCTTTTGAACTACAGCCAAATGTAATTTCTGAGGAGGTTGCTATTGCTTTCTAAATACATAACCCCCTATCTTTGTTCATCAGCTCAAAAGTATTTACTAATCATTGTCCGTGTTTGGCAGAAGAACAACAAGTAAAATAGGAGCTTTGTGTTTTAGATGGTCTTGGTAAATGTGTATTAATATACAACATTCTTTTATTTGAACAATATTCCTAAGAGAGAATATTAATTATTATTAACGTTAGAATATTACTGCTTTGCTTTATGCCTCAGGAGATGACAGTCTCTGTGGTAACATTAATTAATATGTAGCTTGACTGTGTAGGCAGAAAGCAAATAATCTCCTGGCCGATTATTCAGCGTTAGCATACAGCCTTCCATTCGTATGCTACTTTCAAAGCAATTGTTATCCACAGTACTGCAACCTTGTACTAACCTCATGTTAACAAATTTATAACTTGGAAATTATTCTGCTGACATCAACGGCGTTACACCATGCAAAACCTGTTTAAAATTGGGTCCAAGGTATTTAATTTTTTAAAATTTAAAATGTGTTCTAAATAGTATTCACATGCTTCAGTAATTGATGGTTTGGGATTACTTTTCTTTTCCTAGTTCCAAAATAAAAGGTTTTTTAAAGGTTTTTTGTCTGCTTTTCTCGCTCTTCTTTCCGTATCTAAGATGGCTCCCTTAGGCAAAATCACAGATTTCCTATCTTCCCTTTGCAATCAAGGTCTATTATGAACCAAGAAACTGAATTGTCTGCCAGTTCATTCTTGAATAGGGATTCTTTGTAATACAAGCAGAGCATGCAAGAATCTCATGCTTTATGAAACAGAAACTGTATGTCTGTCTATTTGTCTGTGTACAGAGAGTATTACACACTAGAAAAACAAATTAAAAAAAATTGAAATCGCAAGTGAGTTAAAAGAAATTTATGAAGTTACAAAGTCAAATATCTTGAAGATAGGCAATGCAGGTATTGCAGGATCTTAATTTGGTTCTCTTGTCCATATGTTGAGAGAGGCGTTAGCTGCTTGATTTGTCTAGCCAATACCCAGAGGATTGTGAGCACAGAAGGACTTTCTAAAAAGTCCAGAGTTTTTATGTGGCAGCAGCTGAGGCATTATGGAGAAACAACATCCCAGGAGAGGCACCCAGGAGCTGGGGACCAAGCCACCGGGTCCCGTCCTTCCTCTGTTCCACCCAGGCTGGGACAAAAAGGGGCCAAGGGGCAAGAGGGACCTTTCCGATACAGTAGGGCATGGGCAGCAGCTTTTCACCCAGTGTCCTGAGAGGAAGAGTAAAGGAGGTGCAGGTGGGCATGCGTGCTGCAGGGCTGCAGGGATGCCCCTGGACAGCCTTCATTAAAGGCTGGACAAGGCCCGGGTAACTCTGTGATGGGAAAAAGATGAGCTCAGTAGCAGTCCAAAACAAGCAAGCACTTTTCCTGTAAGAAGTTTTCTTGGCAATCTGTTGAGTGACACAGTGGTTAGTACTGTCATTATGGGCCTTCTATCAACTACTGCTGCTTACAAGGAAGCCCGTGTCAGATACTTCAGGTGAGCCGATGCCCTGGAGTCATCTCAGGGGCATGTGTTCACTGGGAGCAGAGCCTCCTGGAAATGAGTGAGCTTGTCTAAAATTTCCCCAAGCCCCGCGGCTGGGCTGTGACATTTAGGCAGCTGAGCTGAGCCAGCCTCAGGAGCGCGGGAGCCAGCAGGAGGAAGTGGATGGGGGGTCGGGGCAGCAGCGGGGGGCTCAGGTAACAACTGCTCATGGGAATCCAACTTACACAGGTTGTGCATACAACCAGTGTGAAGATACATTTTTAAAAACTGTTTAAGTAGCACCGGAGGCAGCAGTGTGACCTGCGGATGACTTCTTCATTCGAAACTATGGAATGCACAATAAAGGGGGGGAAAGACATGGAAGAGACACATCTACGACTATTTCAGCTGTTCTGTAGAGAAACTTTCATTCCTTACAGTTAAAAGGGAGATTTCCTTATTTGGCTTATTTTTAGTCAGTTATTTCCAAGTTTGACATGGCACTGGTGTCTCTTTATCTGGGTTTCAAATTGTTCTGAACATTCAAGTATGCTAAGCTTTTACTGTAAACTCTTCAGGAAGAGTTTTTCTTTTTTGTTGTTTTTGCTGCTTATTTTGCAGCTTCCAGAACAATAGACCTTAAGCCTATGATTGCTAGTAATTTGCCTGTTTTTTCAGGTATTACCACTAACAATAGTCCTCTCCAGTTTCTATGTTACTTGTATTTTATAGCTGTAAGGAATCACAATTGCTCTGGGATTTCTTTTTATAGAGCACTGACTTAAACGTGTCTTTTTCACTTGTATCTGGTAATGGGATGACTAGTATGCTGTCCTGTTTCCCAAAGCCAAACAGAATCTGATTATGCTAAGTTTTAACTATTAAACTACTGTTCTTATTAGCTCACACATTACTTTACAGCCATTTTTGGTGAAAGATAGTCACATGGCAGTCCTTAAGAGTCATGTCTGTATTCTACCCAGTGTGACCATATGTGTTCATTGAAAAAAAGCAGAATTCTCAGTTTTTATTAACACAGTCAAGTCAAAACAATCCCAAAGTCAAGGTGGAGGGAGCATAGCATCATTCTACTCATAAGCCAGTCTTACGAGTTTTTTAAGGTTTGAATTTGACAGCTGGCCAAGCCTTTGTATGTGGCCTGCAAACATCCATTCTGATTTGTGGGGGTTTTCATGCATTTCAGGGAAGGTAGCCTGCAGTTGTCTTATTCACGGGAGGGATCCTGCACAAACATACTTCTGTATCCTCTTTGATTGTGAGAAATTAATTTGATCAAGTCCTAATGAATCTCCTGAGATAATATCCCCTGAAGAAGGCAGGAAAGTCCCTTAAAATAAGAGGCAATAGAAACATGAACATTCATTCTACCAGGATTGCTGCTTCTTGGTCTTTCCATGACATCAGCAGCAGAAATCTTGCCTGGAGATGAAAATAGGAAATACAGAGTACTTACATTTTTCCAGTGAAAATACTTTCTCCCCCAGAAGACCACTTTGGTCTTCCCTGTTATAAAATGTAAACACTTCTTTATAGTTGAAGTATAACCACACTTTAAACAGCTGTTGCCTCTCACCTGCACTGAAGCTCTATTTCTGCAGGGAATGAAGCCCTCTCTTCACAGAACACACATCAATTGCAATTTTTAAAGTATTTTGGGATCCTTTGGGGTGAAAAGTACGGTATACATTTAAGATATTAAATTGTTAAGAATAAAAGCATTACCAGATGCTGAAGCTCTTGTTATAGCCATGGTGTTAACAGCAAGTTGGAAGATATTACACTTCATCTCTGGTGCAGGTCTCACATCACAAAATCCTTTTTATTAATTGCACATTAAAAGCCAGGAGGATGTTTAGTCCTAGCTAATCCAACTGCACAGCAGTTCAGAACCTATTTATCTGATCTCTATAGTTAGAAATTTACTTCTAACATCACACTGTATTGGTATTTTTGCCAAGCTTAATCCATTTGCTCTTATACCACTGGCCTTCACTTAAATAGTTCTTTCCATTGGTGATGCTGTGACATCTCCCAAGTGACTGTATAGCATAGAGTTATATTACCTCCCAGGTTTTAGTATGGTTGACTAAACAAATTAAATTCTTCCTTGTGTTCTTCTAAGATGTTTCTGCACCCCTTGACCATCCCTAGAAGTTTTCTCCTTATCTGCTTCAATTCCAGTTTGCTTTCTTTTAACAACACTACCAAGAGTAGTATTTAAATAGTTTACTATTCAAATGTTTTCTTTTAACAACACTACCAAGAGTAATATTTAAATACTACAGAGCATTTTAAATAATGGACACAAATCAATGTCTCATACACTAGCAGTAAATCTTCCCTACTGTGGCTGGAAACACCTCATACAATGCATACTAAGATTGTGTTCCCCTTCATGATTGCATCATGCTTCTGATTCAGTCACCTGTGTTAAACTGGTACCTCCAAGTTCTTCTTTACACCAAGTATTTCAAAATACAGTGGGTTTTTCTAAGTTAATTATCTCAAGTGTTTTCCTCTTGACTCTCAACTCCTTTCCATGATGGCATCCTTCTTGCTGAGCCAGTTGTTTCTTTCTAACCCAAGCCTCCTGTGTACTGATGTTTCTCAAACTTAAGCCATCACATACTTTCTTCAGCTTGCTTGAAATACATTTGACATTATAGAAAGTGCCTGTACTGATTCTTGAGAACAACAATAAACCCTAGCAGTAACTTCATGCTGGTCTAAGGCTTCCCCTTTTTCGACCTGTTGCCATCCCCCATTATGCATTTTATTATTGTTCTGCTATACTTCATCTTCTCCATCTTACCTGTTACCCCAGTTATTCAGAGAATACATTATCCTGTATTGTGCCCTATCATGTCACAGCTTGATCACTCTTAATAGCAAATGTAGCGTGAAAGCTACCCAGATGCTTCCATGTTGTGCTGTAAGTCATGAGACAGAAGTATGTTTTGTAGTGACACGGCATGGCTAGGTAGATCAACATTCATTTAGAAAGGCAAGTGTTGATACTTTTTTTCTATGTTTTTCCTCTACTCTGGATTGAGAGTCAAGCTCTCTGTGTTCTGTCTTGTTTGATTCCAAAAAAATGCTTTCGGTAAGGCAAGCAATTTATTCAAGTCTTTAAAGGACGGGTTTAGGTTTTGTCATTTAAATATGTACTTTACTTATTTGCATAAAGAGGACCCTGCTTTAGTTTGAATCACAAAAGAACTGTGCATGAAGCTCTAGATTATTTTCTTCCTCTGTATTATGTAAAATTATGCACCAGATATTTTTTTTTCCTTACCTGCTTTTTCTTCCCACAGGGAATACTATAATTTGTTTAATTTAACAAAATTCAGATGCTGCTGCTGCTAAAAGTAACTGAGGTAGAAGCTCAGGTAAATGAGTTCTTGAAAAAACTTCTCCATAATTACTGAAGTAGCAGTAGTTGTTGGTTCTGTTGGGTTTTTTGTTTGTCGGGGGGGGGGGGAATTCTTTGTTTTTTGCTTGCATATTTTTTCTTTTTTAAATTTTAGAACAGTAAAACAAGTTAGTAATTTTCTGTTGGCTTTCTGTGTTTTATATTTCAGTGCTCTGAGTTATGTTCTCCATAAGCATTAAATCATTACATTTTGTTTAATGCACTCCCTTTTTGCACTTCTAGCAGCAGTTCCACTGTGTGGTTTGTCATGTCACTAAAACCAACAGACAGCACAAAGATTCTACTTTTACTTTTTTTTTTTTTTAATAAGTGCCAGTCTTGGATATTTCTTTATTTTCTTGTTTTCTAATTCTGGGTCAGAAGTTCAGTCTTGCAGAGCACTGACAACTTCTGCACTTCTGCTGAAATTAGCAGGAAGACTTGTCTGTTCAACTTCAACTGTGTTTTTCTGTATCAAGTCCAGAGCACTTGCAACCTGGCAAGGTGAAGATCCATATTCTGCTGGTTTATCTTCTGTTGTTTTGCTAACTTTTGCAGTACCAAATGACTGCTCCATCATTCCACAGGAGGCAATACAGCTAACCTACACATGATGCTATTTTCATTCTTATGCTTAGTTATAAGCATGTGCCCCTTTACTCAATCTAGCCAAGCTTTGTTGGCCATATGCTATACCATATGACATAGCTCATGTGTTGCTACATAGAAACTTTTGGGAGGATTAACTGAATTATCGTAAATGTGAAATAGACCAAACTTCATTACTGAAATGGCAGGGTAAAGATGCTCTATGTTTTATGGGAGATTTCAAACAGATGATACATCTGAAAGGGCTTTGAGTTGGAGAGTACTGGGGGGGAGGCTCTTTTTAATTCATAGCGAGTTCAGCTTGGGAGAGTTTTTTCCTTTGTTTTGTCTTTTAACTCTAAATATCAGTATTCAGGAAAAACTGTGTAAAATGAACACAAATCTGTTGTATCTTTTAAAACTATTTTAGTCCTGTTTCCAGCTCCTCTTGTGCTGACATTCTACAAACTGGTTTTCTAAAAGGACTGTCACCATCAATTTTGCTTTTTTAAAGGACTGTAATTCTTTCAGCATGTTCATATGGTTTTATAAAGCCCCAGATACATGGCAAATCCCCTTGGTGTTGTAAGACAAGATTGCTGTTAAAAAATGTTTAGGCTTAGTCAGCTTCTTCTCACTACTGAAGTCATGAGGGACTCTGGGAAATGGTGTTTATACTAAGCTTAAATTGATAGGGCAAGTTTAATGCAGTCAGGTCAAAGGTACAACTGCTTAGCTAGTCTCATCAACCACTCAGGTTTCAGCATCAGTTTATAAGAAAAGGCCTGTAATGATAACATCTGGCTGCAAGCGCATGGACTGCATTCTCTGTGCAGTGATTGAATGTAATTTAATGGTGGGGAGGAGCAAACTGAAGGGCAGCTTCATTCCTGAATTATGATCCCAAATAGATAAGGTACAACTGCCAGACTTTTGATCACTCCTGTTATCAATTCACTTGATGAAGACCCTTTCTTCAGTGTAGCCTGGCCAGAGATGTCTTCCTCAAGGGAAGTTGTGCAGTCCACTTCAAGGGCTTCTGGGGGATGTCAGGTCCAGGACAAAGTTACTTATGTGGCTGATTGCTGGTCAGGCACTGCTTTCAGTGAGTGCTGAGTGACCCAGGACAACACTGAGGAAATGTGCTAGACAGAATAATGAATTGGGCTGCTCCTCTAACGTGAGAAAGCATAATGTTCAATTATATATTTCCTGTCTCCTACTATCCAAGCTGGTGTGTGGCAACCTAAATACTTGAGATTACTGCTACACAGGTCCCAGAATATAGAGTTGTTAGGAGAAAGCATCCTGAGGGACTTTAATCACAGGCAAGTCTGGTCTGCTGATCTTAATTCTGACCTGAGAAGGGTTTTTGCATACAGAATACGTCTAGGTTTGCCAGCCAGATAAGTCAACAAAAAGGTATTGCCTTTTTGCCTTATCTGTACAGTGCAAAAATTCCTATTTTATATTTTTTATTTCTTTTCTGAACAATTTTCTAAACTTTGATCCACACTGGATGAAATTTTCTATGTTAAATGTCTGTTCCAAGCTGAAGGAGTTGAGAAACTTAAGCTAAAATAATTCCCAATAATCGTTACAGGGGGAAAAAAAATAAATAAATAAAAAGTACGTGATAAATAAAAAGTATGTGGTTCTCAATGGACGTCTGTAACACACTGCTTTGAGGTGGGGGCTTGAAATGTGGCAATGATGTGGCTTGTGTGTCATTGACATACTTTTTTTTGTCCTGTAAAAATCATGTTATGAGGTTTAGAAAGAAATCACAGTTTGCACACACTTAGCAAAAAATCTTTAATTTTTCCAGGTAAAATAGCAGAACATTTAACTCATGTTAAACATATTCAGGCTTCTGATGATGCTAAATGAGTTGTGGTATTTCTGGGGATCATCAAGCATGCTCCCTCCACCCTGTCAATACCATCAAGTTGAATGGAATGAATCTGAGCCAACACATGGCATTCTCTGTGGTTAGAGGAACCACTTGGTACAGAAGATCAATGTTGTCTCTATTTCCAAGTATGTTGCTTACACTGGAGCAGCACAGACCTCAAAGCCCAGCAGGTTGGTGATTATCTGACCTAAAGGTTTTCAGCAGAGGTCCCATGAAATTTTCTTTGGTTGCATACAAAACAGGAAAACAGATTCTCATTTGCATATGTCACCAAAACAAGGAGTATACTCTCCATTGTCTTAAAGAGCATGTGTGGGTGGGCTGTCCATCAGTGACAACATGAAGAAGATCCATAACAGCCAATGTGGGACCCAAATGTTGAACATACCAGCCTTATTTCAGCCTGCAAGTCCTTGTAATCACACATGACACAAGCTTTACTCTGGATGAGGGCACGCATTTTTTCCATTTTCTCTGCATTTGCATGTGAACTGTTTCCATGTTTGTGGAAGGATGTTCTTTATAGTGTGTTTACATTGGGTTTGCTGATATTCAGTGTGTATTCAGTGGGGATGCCTTTCATTCATGTCAAATGAAAACAGGATAATTCTTAGCAGTCAGCAGATCTCTCTGTATTTCAGACATACAAACTACGTTGATATGGTTTGCTGCTCTTTTGAGGAATCAAAACCCAGGGCAACTGGACAGCTTGCCCACAAAGCAGTGGCAGGATCTGACTACCAGACCAGCTCTCTAATCATGAGGTAGCATAGTCCTGCTCCTCAGCCAAGGCATGCCCTGTTGTAAGATCTGCTCTTGCATGTGATAACGAGTAGCATTTTACATTCTTTGTCTGGATATGTGTATTTTACTGTGGATAATTACAAATTAGGTAGTAAAGCGCTTACTAATGGCACAGGAAACAATCAGCCAAAGCTTGGCTTGCAGCTATTTGAATTGTCTCAGTAGTTTTCAGTGCTTAGCCTAGCACATGTAATGTGTCTTCTCATACAGATGGGATGAGACCCTACTTAAAGCAATAATGATTATATACATCATACTTATAAATGTATAAACTTCTTTTGAACATACTGGAAAAGCTAAAATACCAACTGTTAAACTAATGAATCATACTTTGTAAGGGAGTGTTTTTATACATAATACATAAAATCCAACTGTATATGTATAGGGAGAGTGAGTACTTACATATCATATGTGTAAAATATAAATGATCCTGATGAAAATGACTGAAGTAAATTATGTTAATGCTCCAGTTTAGAACTATTTTTACATTAGTTTCAAAATGTTTTTGTTATACTGTAGATTCAATGTCAGGAAGATGAAGGAATCTGGGCTTTTAACTGCAACCTCCACAGTGTGGTGTGACTCTATGGGGATGTTCAAAATTAAACATTTGGTTTAAGCATTAAACACTAATGTTTTCTTTTTAATTCCTAGGCCTGTATAAAAGCAGATTGGGTTTACAATACTTCCTATTGGGGTCTTTCACACTCAGTGTGTCAGAAATTACATCACTTTTCTGCTATTTGGTTTTTATTGTTTTTGAAGAAGAAGTCTTTAAATAGCCAGCATGTAATATTCCTGGTGATAAGTGATAACCTTTAAAGCAGGCCTATTTTTCTTTAAGAGAAGGATGCTCCCATCCCACCTCCAAGTTAGTTGACTTTATCAAGGAAAGCTGTCATCCATCCCCAAGTCTTGCCTGTACTTAAGGGTGTGGAAGGATTCATCACTAGAGGGAGTTGTCATGTTCTCAGTTACCCTTCCCTGTAAGAAGAGGGTAACAGAGCTTGTGATGAACGGTCTTGCAACTGGTCCCATGGTGAATGGTCCCATGCAGCTATCTGCAGGAAGGATGTTCTAGCCCATGTTGTCAGCTCCAAGTAAGGAGACCATGTTGACCCTTTTCTTGTTTTGTGCTCCAAGTGTCTCTTTCCGGGTGAAGGACCAAGGAGAGAAGGCAGCTGTTGTGCTCCCACTGTCTCTACTGTTATTAGGCCTCTTCTTGAAGGCTTTGCAGTTGGGAGGGAGAGTATCTAGTACAGTCTTGCTTATTGCTATATAAGGGTGATGGGGCAAGAATCAGGGTGGGAAAAGTCCCAGTGGATTAAGGAGGAGTGAAGAAAAGCCCTTCAGAGAAATGGTGAGGGGAAGAAACAGCAAAAGTAAGATGAATGGAATAGATGGTAAAAGAAAGGCATATGAGGGAGAGAGGTAAATAGAGAGGGGTAGGTAAAGGTAGATTTAAAGGGGAATATGGCAATTTGGAAAGAGGTGTGCAACAAAGCAAACAGACAAGGGAAGATGAGAGATTGTGACTTCTTAAAAGGGAAGATGCATGAAGATCTGTGGGAAGGAAATAGGAACATTTGTAAAGAGCACTTGTGGAACATTTGTAAAGAGTATTTGTTGAACATTTTTAAAGAGTATTTGTGGCACTGAATTAAAAATCTTCACTGTCCATTAGCGAGAGCTTAAGTGCCATACTTACACTATGTTGCAAATTGAGAAATGCAATCATTAAGGACAAAATGGAGATTGGAGGAGCAGTTTGAATATGTGACAAAGCAGACAATAAGAGACACAGCCTGTTTACATTTCACATTGTGTTTACAGCAGCCTCTGCCTTCCACTGGACAGCATAACCAGCAACCCCAGCTATGGCTGGATACATAACAAAATCTGCAAAGCAGGTTAATCTAGCTTTATGTTCTATGAGCTGTGCTCATTGACTAAGGCCAGTCTAACACATAGTTCTTTCCAAAGAAGTTTATGGTTACTTTCTCTCCTTGGGCCAGGTCCCTGTGACATACCTGTTTGTGGTCTCCAGGCTCTTGGAAAGATACCCCTGCTCTAGGACTCTCCTCTCATTTTCAGCTACTTGCTTTTACTGCAGCCTCTACTCTTAGATAGTTTGCTGTAGTGTTTCTGTGCATGAAAATTATATAGGCAATGTACAAAAGCATGTGGATTTGGTACAGGCTTATTTGTATTTTTAAATAGAATGTAATTTGCTATTGGCAAATTAATCTCATTTATCCTAATTTCATTTGTTTAAACCATGTGAGTAGAGTTATTCATGTGCAAAGGAGTTGGCAAATACTGCCAAATCCACTAATATATCTGGCTGCTGAGCATAGCATTTGAAAATGGAGTTATTTGCCACCCTTATTTTGTAGTATGCTAATTTCCATGACAGCCCACTATGATATTAGAGAAACTTTTATGGCTTTGCCTGGAGAAAAGAAATTATTAACGTGACAAGATCACACAGGGACTACCAGAAAACTGTAGGGAAAAAGACAGATTTCCAGGACTGGACTCTTTTGTCAGTGGTGGAAGTGGTCCCACTAACCTGTGGGTAGTGGTCCCACTATGTAAAACATATTTAAAATCCAATTCCAAGTCTTTGCATTAATCTTTTCAATTTTGTCAGCTTTCAGTTAGAAGAAAATACTGACACCATTCCAGCTGTTTTGTGCGTATGCGCATGTGGCTACAATAAATATATAAATCTTAACATATTTAAGAATTCTAGTGTAGGGGAGCCCACATGCTGCAGATGACACTCAAGTGGCTGTAGCATTTTGATTTATTTCTGTAGAATATCACAGTAATATTATCTTCATAAGAGAGCCGTGGGTTGCCCTGGCAGCTTGCCGGAAGCCCACAGGCTGTATCGTATTTACATGAAATGGAGCATATTGCCACCCTTGGCATTAACACAAAGGTGTGTCCCAAAGACCATGCAGGTCTCAACTCGCAATGAGCCATCTTAATCCAAGCAGACAGGCCAGGAACTGTGTATTTTGTACTGCTGATGTACCTGTCTGCCTACCAGGGTGACAGCAAGGCTCATTCTGACTACACTATTTGTATGCTAAGCAAGCAGTTAAAATAACCCAACAGTGCAGCCAGTATAATTATCTTTTATCTCACATAAGTTCAAAAGGCAGGCTTTCCCACTGCCGCTCTGTTTTCATAGCCGTCTGCTCCAGAACCACTTCAGCTGTGGTGTTTTACGTGGAAAATTAAAGAGGGAATGACTGTCATAGCTTCCTAATGACAACTTGAGGTTATTTTATATGCTATGTCATTCATATCTTTTACAATTTAAAAACATACTGACATCATACACATAATAGTCATACAGGACTGCCTGCATGTTTGCAAATAAATGTTAGAATTCATGGCAATCTTTTTTTCTCGTGCCAAAGATGACTGAATGATCCAGGTCTATTTTCTTCAAGCACCTTCTCTCTAAATAGAAATACCTCTGTATGTATCTGTTAATTGCTAACAGAAAAGAGTCCACAGACAACTGTATATTGCAAGTTTTTGTTTATTATTTATCTACAAATTACAATTGAAGAATCATAAAAATAAATAATTATTATGGCAAATTAGTTTCTATCAACTGTACATATATTTGCAAATAATAAGTATCATTTCAGCTGTGCCTAGGGTCCCCTTGTAAAGAACAGCATTGAACTATTACAAATTCAGGCCAAGAATATATCTTTTCTTGGTACTGCTTAGTGTGTAAATATTGCCCAGTTATCTTTTTCTGTCATGGTGCTGTGGCTTTTTGGCTTCTTGATACTCTACAAAGTATATGTATTACACAGTTCAACAGCTTTGTATCACTGTAGCCTACTTTATTAGCTAATGAAGACTGAAACCAAGCAATTTCTTTTCATTATATATACAGCTAATGTACAGTAAACCTGAAAAGTGAAACAGAAATATGCCAAAACATGCTTGTATCATTTTACTACTTTGATTATATCTCTGTACATGACTGTATCCTCATGTGACTCTGATACAGGATGCATTTCTTCTTTATGTTAATGTATATGTTGCCAGCTAAATGGAAGACCTATTGGTTTGTGGATTGTTCGTTTAAAACAAAATCAACAAACACAACTAACAGAAATCGTATCAATTTAAACCACTTTGAGGACTTCAAAAAGCCAATCTGTAACATGAAGTACCTGTATATGCAATTCTGAATCAGTTTTAGAGAAGGAAGTTTGTGCATCAGTTAACTGCTAGAGGCCATGAAGTTGCATATCATGGAAGATTAATCTACAATATACCTGAAATACCTGAAAGTCCAACAAGCTTTGTATTATAAATCAAGCCAGAGTCCTGCCCTGTTAGAGTCATGGCATTCAGCTCTGGTTATGCGGCACACAATGACAGATGTACCTGGTTGCACAAAGGTGACGTAGCAAAAGCCACCAGTCCCATAGGCATTTGACTTTAGACAAAAGTGTCAACCTGCATGTCTTGGAAGTAAGTCACATCAGAAAAAAAAAAAACCCAAACAACGTAGTTCATCACATTCTTAAAAGCCTCATTTAAAAATCACACTTAAACAGACATCCTAGCATTTACTTTTATGTAAATGTACTTATGTTGTTTGTGTACTTATGGCGTTTGATGAAACATCTATTCCCTTTCCATGACTGGTTGTGTCATGTCTTGCTGTATCAGATAACAGTGCTATTCACAGCAATGGGGGCTTCATGAACACCCACGATGAAACAACAGTTTACTTCCCAGTTCGTATGCAATATTCCACTAGCAGAGTAGGCATTCTCAGAATGATTTTGCCAAACAAAAGGCACAGTCAGAGTTGTATTTGCAGAAGAACGGGGAATGAAATCCTCAGTTACTAGCAGGTGAAATATGGCTCCCTTAATCAAAGCAATCCACTGCACATTTATTTAAAATCTGACATCATTTAAACCTATGTGTCTACTGCTTCTGATTACAGTGCCATTCAGAGTATTTGGGTTTCAAGGTGGCTGCAGTTGAAAGGGAAGTATTTCTTTTCCACTTCCCACAAAGCAGTGGTCCCATGGATGTACTTCAGCCTACTAGAAAACAGGCACTATTTATCTGAAACAACTCAAGATGAAGTACAGACAGTTGGCATCACATGTCACATCTTTTCAGGCAGAATATGTTGAAAGAGAATAGGCCAAATTCCTTCCCAGTGTAGCTCCATAGAAACTGGTTGGTTTGGTTCGGCAGGTAGCCAAATATAAACATTGTTATAGAAAAGATTCATTTGGAATCAAACATGGAAAAGTTTTGAGTTGGGATGAAATCTGAAAATATTTGCTCAGTGGAATTAAGACATTTGAAATACTTAGCTAGATTCACCTTAGAGTTTATGTTAGTATTAATGTAAACTTCATGGTGGATCACAGCCATAGATAGCCACAGGGCCATGCAAGCAACACAGAAGAAAAGTGACCAAAGTCCACTTTGCTTCAGGGAGTTGACTGCAAGTGACACCCAAAGTGGGACATACTTACTGAGAAGATGAAGTGACTGTGCTGAGCATCACATATTGCCATTGCTTCAGGAGAAGCTACCTTTTTGAACATACATGAAATTCAAGTGGGAATTAAAGCTGCAGAAATCAAAGTCCTTTCTCCACCAGCTTCCATCTACTAATAATTCCTCACTGAAAACAGGTTTCTATAAAGGTCTGAGGTTTCTTTTTTTTCCAGTTCATATTTGAATGATGCAATGGCAGAAGACACCCTAGGGTGTTGCCACATTCTAGAGGTAACTTCAAGGCCAGCAGCACTCCCTGCATGCAACACTATTTTGCAGTGTTGTCTCATACTATTGTTCTCTGTGGCTTATGTATCTAGAGAGGTCCATCATGATTTGTCATTGCACTTCAACCCTTTAGAGAGTATAAAAGACAGATCTGTAGTGCTGAGTGGAACAGTTCAGCACTTGACAAGGAGTTGAAAATTTTTCCCCCATGATTTGTCCAGATCAAGACATTTAAGCAGGACATACCAAAAGCCTCTCACACTTTTAGTAAATCATTCTGTGGTATTTCCCACAACATATGATTTATTTGGATTCAAGGCTTCTTCAAACTGCATTTAGGAAGAATGACAAGACTGAATTAGTGGAAACATATCCTAATTTTTAGACCAATATAAACCACTAGGAACTCTGTTAAAGGCTGAACAGCTAAAAGTCAAGATCAGGTCTCTGTGGTTCTTGGCATAGGGGGAGATGCTTGAGTTTGGTTTCCATTAGTTATTTAGAACTTTTAGTACTTTTTGTTGCTTCTGTTACTTCATTCAACTAATTGCCAGGATCTTGAAGAATTTTGTTCTATGGACCCAAATGCTATATTATTTTTTCCAAGCACTGTTAAATCAGCAGGAGTTACTCGTATGCACTGTTATAACAACAGTTGAAGTAATATGATATTATGTGTTTATCTCTCAGTTAAAAATATGTCAGTGGCCAAACTATTTCAAAATAATACTGTGATTCTTCAGTTGCCAATGAAAAAGTAATCATACACTCCAATTTATTTGAGAATTGTTCACAAACACACTCACAGGTCCTACTTACTAACTACCTTCTTTTTGGCTACAAAGAAAAGCAGAAATAGATTCCACATTAGTGCCCATTTTAAGTGCTCTCTTGGCATAAGTATTTCCTATTTCTATACTCAAGGACAGCAACAATCTTTGTGAGTGATAGCGAAAGCATAACAAGTTGTAAAAATGACCCTTCAGCATCATGAGTAAGAGCATGCAAGCTATGACATACAGAGTAGTAGCCATATGTCTGTTGCCTTTGACTTTAGGTTGCTTGGCAGAGATGCGTCAAGTGTCTCATTCAGCTCTTCACTGCTGTGCAAACATCTGTGCTAAAATCTAAACTTCCTTTATAAAAAATTTTAACAGAAAACAGCATTCTCTTAAAGCAGGGCTGAAATCTCTGAGATCTGGCATAGGAATAGACTTTTCTCTACGGTTCAGAGTAACCCCTGAGTCATGCGGCAGACGGATTCAATTAGCCTCAATTAAAATATGAACATTGGGCTGGTTTGGCAGAGAGATATTGCTGCAAGGATGGGAAGAGGGTCGTCAAGGATAAAGTGTAGCAGTAAACATTAGTGTGAAATCTCACAATACTGAAATTAATGTCTTGCAATTGAAATTAACTATTTTGAAAGAGATTTTGTATGTTCTACTAGAAGGAAAGTTGTAGGACCCTCCCCAGCTGCAAGGACTATCAGGTAATATAATGATTTAAAAAATAAATAAAATACAAATTTCTTTTACATTTTCTTGTGTTTCCTCAGAGAGTATCCAAACTTTTATCATATCAACAATTAAAGACACAAGCAGATAAATGAAGGCTAACTCCTTAAAAGTGTTGTAGGACAACCATCAAATCCCAGTTTGATTCTCTAGCAAAAGGAATTTCTGCTTACAAAACACAGGAGCTTCTATCTTCCTATATACAAGGAGATACTCTAGAGAACTACTGGAATAGAATCATAGAATCATAGACCAGTTAGGGTTGGAAAGGACCTTAACATCATCTAGTTCCAACCCCTTAATTAATAACCATATTGAAAAAAAAAAGAGTGGCTAAGTTTTTTTGTGAGATCTGATGTTTGCAGTAACAGAAGCATCAAAAACTTGTGTTTCCAATGTATTTCTTGATTTTGTAAGTATAGGCCTGTTTTTCAGAGATTATTTTTACAACAACATATGAATTTTTAAATAGAAATATTTCTTAACTTGAAATAGCAATGCCTTATCTGCAAAATGAAATAATAGTTTTATTGGATAACCTAAAGACTGTGAAAATGCAGTAGCAACACTTGCATGTATCTTGCTTACCTTCTGTGGATGCAGGTAAGCTATTTGTTGCTTTTTTAAACTCCCAGTTTCTAGTTATACCCCTCAGTTTAAATACAGTAATTTAAAATTAAAAAGAAAAAAAAGGGGGGAAGATGTACTGCCTGCTGTCTCTTTTCCATTCTGCAATTCAAGCCCTACTTCACAACACACAGACACACAGATAGGGACACATAGACAGGCACACGCACACACACACCCAAACACATTTGTTTTCATCCCATAAGTACTTTATTACAGGTAGCATGATCTAGGTCTTGATGGGACATTGTTTCCCTACAACCAGGCAAGTGTTAAAGCTCCTTTCATCATCTTAATGACACATAAACATCTCTAGGATCTTCAGTGAGAACACCTACCTCAAAACAGAGAGACATCCCATTTATTTTGCAAGTGCAGTCCCTATTCCTGCCCATTTTGTCCTTACGGATCCAGAGCATGGCACTTTTCTCCATCATTTAATCTTTGATTCTCTCCTTCCATGCTGCTCCCCAATATCTGTCTAGTAAGGTATCAAGGAAAAAGACAAACTCAGTCCCATCAGTTCCTAGCTATTCAGCACAAATAGAATCATAGAATAGCTAGGTTTGGAAGGGATCTTAAAGGTCATCTAGTTCAAGTAGTTCAGTGATTTAGCAGACACATAAGCACAATTGACTTTGAGGACAGATACCTTCCACTTACAGAGGCCCCTTAGGAGCTAGCTGTATCTCTACTATTGCAAAACAAAACTGCATTTGTGTGACTGGGGTGAAGGGCTGCTCAGACCACCATCAGTGCAGTGGAGAAGGCCTGAACTGTACAGTAAGAGACTGTAAGGGACTTTAAGTGCTTGGTAAAGTCTGTTGAATTTAAGCTGACAAAATACATTCCTTTACAACTCCTCTACCTCAGGCTGGTGCACTCGTAATTTCCTAAAACAATTGTTGTTCACACTAAAGTTTTCCATGCTTAATCTTTCTCCAAAGGCAAATTTCATTGTCAGGTTTTAGCAGAAACCCTGCTGGTGCTGCTTGGGTGGGCACTTGTAGAGGAGAAGGATCTTTTTAAAACATCTGAATTTTATCATGTAGTCAGAACAAAAGTGGCTTAAGTCTCATACTTGGAAAGAATGAAAGTTTTTGCTAATATCAAGCACAGCTGAGCTTTGCAGGGCAATATGAAGTATATATTGCTTTAACCTGTTTGGTTAAGGTCAAGAATGAAGTGACTCAATGTCCTGGCTGGTTACAGAAATGCTGTTCCTCCATACAGAACTCATTTGAATGTTGAGCTATGGTTCAGTGTTGCTGATTTCAACATGTGATGGATCAACCCCACAATTTGAAAGCAACCTCGATTGTCCAGAGAAGTTGCAAACCCTCCTGGCAGAGTTGTGCAAGACCAGAGGCTTGGTTTGGTTTGTTTTGTTTAACGGGGTTGTAACCTTGCCAAGCAAAGAGGCAGATTGTACATCAGTAAGGACAACTTATTTCCAATTTTAGTGCTCTGCTGAGATAACAATCTTCAAGAGCAGATCTTCAAGTCTTTTTTAAAATTGCTTTTGGTAACATGTCTCTTTGGGGTGTCCAATTACAGCAAAGCTCACATTTCCACTATTTACTCTCAGATAAATCAGGAATTTTACTTGAGGCTTGGTGTGCAACCTTGGAAAAGTAGTTTCACCTTTTTGTCTACCTCTTAGAGGACAAGAATTAGAAATGACCTAACAACAAATACTATGTGAAGAAATTACTCATGTTATTATAGAAATATGGAACTGTGTTATTAACTACAAATACTTGTTTTACTATTATCATTATTGTTATTGAATTAGTAGTTGTGGAAAAGATCTGTAATGTAAGAGGAAATGTAGGACTGGAAGGAATAATTGTTTGACTGAAAAGAAAGACAAAGTTGTTAGACAATTAAGAATCCTCCTTGTGGTCCAGTCCAAGAAAAATATTGAACAAATTTATATTGGTGGTAATATAGGGATCTTCCTAGTAGCAAAATTGGAGGTAATACTGCTATCATTTTTCATTATTCTTGTTATCTACTACTGCATAGGTAGCAATCCAGAAGTGCTGCAGTCAGTCTGTACCCAAAGCGAACATCAGCATCCTTCTTGAAAGCATTCCAGATGTAACCAGGGTTGTAAAACAAAACAGAAAGTTGACGGTTTTACTGTGATGCACATTACAATCAAGTAGTTATCTGTCAGATCATCTGCTTTTTATGATCCATGATGAAAAATATAGCTGTCACATGAGGGATAGATTTCTCATCATAAAACTTACCTCTGTAATTTCAGCACCTGAGTAAGTGCTGCCTCAGGTGCTGATTGTGCTAGTTAACACTGTCTGAAGAGTGATTTCCCCATCTGTTTCTCCTCCTGCCCTCTAAATGCACACTTTGGCAACAAGTGTGTCTCTGCAGTTCCCTTTCCTTCAGCAGCTGCTGCTATTAAGGATCTTATAGGAGGTGGTTCCTGTTGGGTATCTGGTGATGCAGCAGCTCACCTGGGGAAAGAAAAGCCTTTGCAAGATATGTAGGTCAGTGTTCACATAGGTAGCTCTTGAAGCAAACTTTCATGGGGAAGTTAACTCTCTGATGAAGCAAATTGCTTTAGATCACTGCTGCCATGGAAGGGGATGAGTTCATGTAAGCCATTTAACTTAGGTTGCCACTGTAATTAGTGAAAGAAAAGCTCCTAGTTTATGTAGATTTTGTACCTCTTCATTGGCTAGGCTTTTAACTTGGCATCTGGGTTAGATGTCTAAAGTTACAGCTTTCATCCCCCTCATGCCATATTTATGTACAGCATTTTCTTGATGGGAGAAAACAAGATACACACTGAGGGCTTAGATCAAAACATTAGGTCCCCAGAAAGCTGCAATGGTTTCATCACTATCCATAAGATTTCTGGTATAAATTGCATGGATGTTAAAAGCAAGGAAACCTCTTTGTCTAACGTGATGATTGAACCGCAGGAACAAATTTTCCTCTTGGATTTTTGTTGCAGACCCCCTATGTCAGGGAGAGGTTATACGTTTCAGCATGCTGACAGACACTATTACATACTTTGCTTTATTCACCCCTGTTCCGCTGGCCTCCAATAGCCCTGTGCGTCTATGAATCCCTCTGCCTTTGGCACTTCTGCTGGTGAGACTCCCAGCTGGGGACGTGGTTTAGTTAAAATGGGTGCTTTTCACCAAAAGAATAAATTATTCCAATACTACTGTCTGAAAAGGGTGGATCTGGAGCCAATTTAGTGAGCATAAGTTACAATTGACTTTGGAAGTAATAACTTATGCTTTGAGCTTCCTCAGATGTACAGCCAAGGAGCTGTCTGACTGCATGTGGTTTTACACATCTTTCAGCTAAATTAGAAATCCAAGTGCAAAACTTAATGTGTGGAGATATCTGGAGATTTGTGACCTTCCCAGAAAAATTCTGGGCCCATAAACCAGCCAGAGGGTCTCCTGCTTTCATATACCCTTTTTTTTTTTTTTTTCACCACAAATGGCACATTGGTAAAGAGCAAGTGGGGTTTATTATATCTTAGTTAATGAATCTAATTTGCCTCAGTCCTGGCAAGCAAACTCTGCTGGAAAGCTGATTAGTGGAGGGAGCCAACTTAACCAAACATCCTCTCCAGAGATGTGACTAAAGATTGACGTATATATATATATAGATATATGTGAAAAGTGGGAAAGACTTGGGAAAGCAGAAGACAGGGATTGCACTAAGCTGGAGAATAGGAAGGCCAGGGGTGGAGCCTTTAAGGAGACAGGGAGGAAGTTAATGGTAAAAAAGGAAAAAAATGTAGTAGAAAAACAACAGAGGAAAGATAAAAATAATTATAAATTGGACATACTAAGAATGTCCAAGGACACTTGGTCCAAGAACAAACCAAGCAGGGTATGCATCCTATCTTATCTGTTGATGCTGGGAAAAGAGCTTAAACTAAACCCTGAAGTCAACTAGAGAGAATCTGCATATAAGTTTAGTGGTCTTTACTCCAAGCTAGTGGACAGAGGACTAAATCACTGAGCTATAAAAAGAGCAGGAATAATGACAGATGCAGACAGTTAATTTCTTCCAACTACCAAATCTGTAAGTTTAGCCTGGTGGGATGCTACCAACAGTGATAACGAACATTTCAGAGTTTGGCTGTATTTAACCCAGTCAGTCACTGCTTGGTCAGGGTCCTGTGGATTACAGTGGGAGTTTACATGAGAACATGCAAGTTTCTCCTCCCCAGAAATGGGAATTCCCAGCCAAAGTACTTTGTTAGATATCTTGAGCAGGTGTCTTGAATTGCTGGTGCACTTTCAGTACACCAGTTAGCACCTCTGATGTGGTAAATGAAACAATTTTGATCTTGAATATAGAAAATGAAGCCCTTAGACTGGTGGGAAGAAGAGCTTTATTTCAGAGAGGTGCTGAAGTTTACATGAAAATACATAACTTAGGGCACACACGCCAGCAAAAATTACTCAATGAGAACAAGAACCGTCTCTAAATGTGCTTTTAATATGTGGATTTGAATGTGTTAAACATTATGCATGTTGCTGCACTGATTTTTCTTTTTATGTAGACAGGCACGAGTCTCCCCTACACTGTGCTTTGTCTAATTCATACCCATGCAAAACACGGACCAAGTAGGAATGAACTGGGTTGCTTGCACCTTTTGGTTAGGTACCTGAATAACTGTTCTGGATGTAAAACAGCTGGAAACAGTGCTATTTTTACCCAATATTTGCATGTCTACTAACATGAAGGATCACACATTTCACACATTTCCTACACAATAGTAATTGCAGAAGGCAATGTTCTGTTACTCATGTAGCTGGTCATTTTTTGTATGCAATTACCAGAACTGTGTGCTCAATTCCAGTAACCATGTGCACAAAGATAGGCTGCAACAGTCTGCTTAGGATTGTTAATAACATGGTCCAAAGTCTCAGTCTTTATTTCTGTGGTTTTTTATGCTGGTTTTATAAGAGAATTGAGCTGGAGTTGAGTTTAGTTGTTGACTCTTTGAGCAAAAGAAAGCACACATCTACACGTACTGCTGGGGCTGCAGAACTGTGGAATCCTACATTCACCTGCATATGGTTCAAATATTGAACTTGGTATGATGAGCTGATGGACGAGAAGAGAGATACTGCATCCAGTGACCAGCTGTAGTGCATGGCTCAAACAAGAACAAGCAGCTTCTGAAATTTTGCATTTAAAATACACACATCTTGAGCTAGCAGTGTCAACATGAGGCATAAGTCTTTGCCGTAAGCAATTCAAAATCAGACTGCAGTAGTTCAGAGAAGACTTAATTGGCATTTCTCTTTTTAGCATATCACTGTTCTCATCACTTCTGATACATGGTTTTTTTCCCACCTCTACAAACTTCTTTGCCTTAAAGGACTCATGAAGGAAATAATTAAAAAGTACACAGAAGCAAACTGTCTGAGCAGAAGGGGCAGAAATCCAAGGTGATTTAGGGAGGTGCCCCAAACACTCTTTTGGATTGTTATTGATTTTTTCCTTACTATTATTTTATGATGCTGTTCATGTTTAATTAGTCATGTTTTCCTAACCTGTGTGACAGGCATAATTTGAAGAGCAATAATAATGATCAAGCCATGGAAATGCCAGGTGCTGCCTACGTGCTCAAGCAAGCATAGAGCAGACACCGTCAGGAGACAGTGCTGTTTCTTGATTAGATCTGAACTTCTTTTTCATGTTGATGAAAATGAACCTGACTGTTATTATTTAAATATAAATGATGCCAAAAGATGCCATGAAAATTCAGAGCTCTATCACTTTACTGCCTGTATGACATAATAAGTTCATGGGACTTCACTGCAGCATATGCTGTTATAATATATACCAGGTTGCTTTAAAAAGATGCAATTAGTTTATTTGGGTCTTTACTAGTGTAAACTGCCAGACAGTCCATCTAGGTTAATATAATTCATATATTCAGTGAACAATTTTAGTCTTTGTATTTTCAAATCAAACCTCAAGACCACAGAAATTACCAGTTACACCATATACCACATGCTAGTGTATTTGAAGCTCATTTAGAAGCTGTAATGTCATTTCAGTTTGGGTTTTTCTGGTTAAAAAAGCTTTTGGTTGCTTCATGCTTCACTTGTGTGCTAGTGAAGTGAGACAGTGTGGGTAGCACTGTTGAACAGGTAACAGTACATCATCAGAATGCGAAGTCTTTTCTGATATTTTTTCTAATAGTAAATGGAGATTTAATTATGAATTTGTGGATACCTTGGCCAAAGTTTATAAAGTGTGGAGTAGCTTTTATATTTCATTTAAAAAATAATTCATGGGATGATGTGCTCCTAAAAAGTTTTGATGAAGTCTGATGTCTTTTGGAGTGAAAATGAAACTGGGTGAAAGGAAAGCATTCTGCTTTCTTTAGGCTGCAGCACCAGTGCACTACAGGTTCCTTCCTTGGAAATGAGAGGCTGAATCCCTGCCTAAACAACAGTAAAGTGAAATAAATTTCTGTTTGTTCTGTATTGCCAACCTTTGTAGTCCTGTAATTTATATTATATTATCCTTTTTTGTTAGCTATTTTCATAAAGCAGAAAGTGCTGGGATCCTTTGATTACAACAAATCTCAACTCTTTGACATGTTAAATTTTTGCTCTGACTTTTTATATGTAGAGAAAATCTTTGAAATTATGAAAATTAAATCTTCAGAGCACAGAATACAAAACTATATACTCATGAGTACTATTACTTCCAAGTCAATAATAGGGGGTTGGAGGGGAAAAGTTGAGCAAGCAATGATATTTTTTTAGGATTACTATGGTATTTGACTTTTATATGAAAGAAGCTATAAAAGAAAATGCAGGGGTAGAAACAGAAGTGAAACTTCAGAAAAACAAGCAATATGTAGTTAAATAAGTCACTTGCTGCATTAAGGTGCTGTCTGTCCATTCATCCTTGGAACAGTTTGCTGCTGGTGGGCTGCACACAAATCAACATCAAGGACCTATTCAGGGCAAATTGTGCTAGATTACTGATGTGAATTCTTTGGCTGTTTTATCTGTATAGTAAGCTATATATCAGAGGGAAATGGTGGGATGCAGCCTAGGTTATCTTCTTGCTTCTCCCTCTGATTCCTGCTTTTGGTCAAGTCCCTAAATCATCCTGCCTCACTTTGCTTTGTAAAATGGGGATGACATTGCATTCTTGCCATTATGATTTTATTGCTGTTGCTTAATCATATAAAATCTGTATCTTTCTCCTCTGGTGGTCCTTCATAGTCATTGCAGTGCTGCTGTAAAGCAGTTCTGTTTTGTCTAAATGGTATTACATATAGTTGAAGTCTTGCTCAGGTTACAAGTGAAATGAAGATGCCAAGATATTTATCTAGGCTTCTTCAGCTGCTTTATAGATTCTCAGTAAATACACAATGATTCTGTCATTCATGGCTTTATGTGTTCTTACTTATTCCCTGATATGTTGGAATACATCAAACAAAGTAAACCAAGTTGTAATGTTTATTTGTGACCTGCAGTGGAAAAGAGATGCAAGCTGTAGATTAATTTTAATAGAATATTCCAGGAGCTGATATTTGACTCTGATAGATTTTCAGAGAAAGGGCTGCCATTTCTGTGTCTGTGCAATGTGTGATGAGACCCTTACCTGGCGTCTCTACCCTGCCATAATACAAATAAAAATAGGATTGCTTGTCTGAGGAACAGCTCTGTCTTCCATACAAAAACTTGGCAATAGATGATTTCTGTGTAAATGGTCTCAAGGGACACTTTCCTTGTAAAGAATTCAAGTGATGGATGAGGCATCTCGCATTTTAAATGTTACACAGGTGAAAGCATTGGAGTATTCTGAGCCCATGCCTGCTGCTGTGTATGTCTGAGTAGTTTGCTTGCTTTTTAATTGTGGATCTAAAGAAGGTTGGTAGGTAGGGCAAGACCATTAGAAAATGCTAGCTGTTTTCCTTCTATAATGTTCTTTCATATTTGACTGCTGCAGGGTGAAATAATGAGAAATTTTCTGGTAACAGATCAAAAATTCCTTTCTTGTTTAATTGAAAGTGTTTAAGAGAAGAAGGTCATTGAGAGGACAGATTTCAAGAAGTGGTATTTGCATTTGGTGATGCTTTGGAAAGAAACAGCATATTATGCATGCTTTTTAAGTATACATGACAAACGCACTGCCAAATCTGTGGAATTCTATAGGCAGCTACTGTGAGCAGTAACAGCAGGAAATGAATCTGTTTTTTTCCCCTAATAAAACTAGCACTTAGAATGCTTTAGGAGATCTTTTTTCTTTTTTAAAACTTATTTCAATATAGGTTCAGCCCTATCAGCAAACCTCTTCTCGGTTAATGGTAATGTAAATTGTCTCCCAAACCCTGCAATATTCTACACCAAATTCAGAACCGAGTGAAGAGAAGCTGGCACTAGTATGTGATGGACTCTCACCAATAAAGAGGGAACAAGTCTTTGAGAATATGTAGCAATTATCTGGGAGAAAAAAGTGGAAAAACATTCAAGTGAAAAGATCACTGTAGCAGAAATTAGAAGAAAAGAACAAACTCTCGGTGTGAGGTGACATTTGAAGGTGAAGGAAAGATGGGGAAATAAAGCCAAGTTTAAGAAGATATTTCTGAGAAACAGGAGAATGATGCTCAAAAGAGAAATTGGAGGAGCTTGAGTGAAAGACTGGGAGAGACATCATATTAGGAAAGAAAAACGTCTTACAATAAAAAGGGATAAATGGGATCTTACAGGAAAATAAATTATACAAAACATGAGAAAGACTCAAATAAAAAGGAAAGTGAGAGGAATGAAATATCCAGGAAAGGGAAGGATGGAAGAGAACAAAATACTGATCTTCAAAACAAAATAGTATTTATTTTATTGATTTCTTGGAAGATTCTGTGGTGGGCTGGATGTCTGCTCTGAGTGAAAGATAGAATAGGAAAAATTATGATTTTTTTTTTTTTCCCCAGGCTTTCCTGTGCAGGAAATGTAATAGGAAGTTATTTTTATTAACCAAGATCAGAGAACATGCAGCAACAAACTACCAAGAATGGTGTGGAAAATCCGGTTATTTTTCTAGTCAGACCAGAAGAACCTGTGGCCATTGACCAGCAGGAGCCTAAGGATCAGCTTATTAAGAACTGGACTCAGTGAACTGAATGGCAATTGGAATCTGCACATTTAAATATAAACCAACTGACTTACATTACAGACCAAAAAAAAAAAATCTCAAATGCCATGTAGATGATATTTGTAGCCATTCATTAATTGCTATATGGTCAGTTTTGTCTACCTAATCAACAGAAAAAGCAGACTTTTTTGATTTCATTTACAAATGTGAAGCCAATTGATTTTAGAGAGATAAACTGCTTGCTAAGCAGTATTTTTCCATAAAGACAGCCAGGTTATACCAGCCACCAAAAAAATGATGATGCAGAGGAGCCTTGGATAGACAAAAGGAAGCGTATTTTTCAAAGTGGTTTTGGAGGTTCTCAAGTGGAATGCACCCCTCAGTTCAGCATAGCCACGATGCTGAATGTACTGGGAGAGCTTTATCCTTTCAAAAGCTGTGAGATGCTTTGGCAGTACTCAGCCCACATCCTTATTGCACTTGCAAGGGATTGTGAGACATGAGAGTGTGGAGCACAGTGCTTTTATTTGCAGCAATAGCATGCTTTTCGTCTGTAAAGGAAATATTTAGCTGGCTACCTTGCCTGGACTCATCAGTGACCAGTGTTTTATCTTAGCAGTCTTGGTTTAACACATAAGCAGAATAGAAATATGTTTGTTTATAGGCAGGAAATGCATAAGCCTTTTCATGGATAAAGCATGAGTTTGAAGCATTAAATGTGACCTGCTTTGTTATATGCCTGTACCTGCAAAGGGTTATTCTTTGTAGTGTCCTACTTGGACTCAAGCACTAAAACTTTCATCAAGTTAACTCTGATTATTTTGCACATGGTTTTCCTGAAAGGATGTTATGATTTTCTAGATGTTTGGTGGCTGGTGATAAATTAGGCTTTTATGATGTCATGTGAAAGGCCACTGCTTGGACTTCCTTCTCTATCAAGTGAGCTGGAGAATACATTTGGGACGTACCCAGAATCAGAAATTATCCTACCTTGTTTTAATTTAACCCTTTTGTGGACCATTGCTTCATTTGTAACTACAGGTGTTCAGTCAAAGATAGCTTCCCTTTTGCAGACAGGAATCCCATGGTATTCCCTCCTGAGTCTCCTCCATATACTGTGTTTGAAATGATTTTTTTTTTCCTTGGGCAACAAAAGCTCAGCTCATGAACTCCCTTTAAGTCTTTCACATCTTAAATTCTGTCCATATATTCTGTCTTGAAAAGGGTTTTCAAATTAGATGTGGGGTTTAGTCAGAAATTGGAATGCAGGGCAGAGCAGGGGCAGAGATGGAAGGGGATGTGTCCTATAAATTAGGTCAGGTCTAAGACCATGTAGAGGGAGGCTGCTCTAAAAAGTAGCCAGCAGTGAAAGATAGTCCTTTCCTCCCTCAGTCTTACCACAAGCTTCCGGGGGAAAGAGGTTCATATATCAATACACAGGTAAGAAAGGAGTGTTGTCTGTTCCACTCAACATGAGTCACAGCCAAGCCTTCAGAGTAGTGAGATGAGCCCTGGATGCAGGGAAAAGACAGAAATTTCTGCTACAGGTGAGTTAGAATTTTCCATCATCTTCTTAAGATGAAAAATGACATTTTGAGTAAATTAATATTTTTATTAGGGCAAATATAACAGCACACCATTCAAAAAAACTTTTAATATAATTTTGAGGTTAACATAATGTCTTGATTTTTCCAGAGATGTGAATATCCACAGGGGTAGTAAAATCACCAGAACAATCCATCCTGTAACAGAAGGAATGTATCCTATGGAATTATTAGTACCCACTAGTCACAGACCTGCCTTCATTAAATTGCTGTTTAGTGCTCTAAGGGTAGATAAACATCTGTAACTAGAATACAAGCTCACTGTCCTAATCTTTATTGGTTTGTTGCTTATCATTTGATATTTGACCAGCAATGTTGACTAAACCTATTAACATTTCCAATATAAGTTGTTATAAATTAAACATTTTTCAGTGGAAGAAGATAAGAAACTAAATAGCCTTGCAGCACGGATTTGTGGTGTTAGCAGCTTTCCTTTTCACCTTGATATATCAATCAGTGAAGACAGCTAACCCTAGGGGCCATATTCCATTTCCCATAAGAAATGCATCCATTACTGCACAATAAAACCCACTGAAATCAAACAGCTTCACAGAGTGATTTTGTGATCTTTGTAGGAAATATGAAGAGTAGGGAGTGATGAGCAAAATAGAGTGGATCAAAAAACTGTGATAATTACATTTAATAATTTTAAAAGGTACCATGTCCTTGCCTGAATAGTACACACACTGTGTGGCAATAAAGCCATGTACAATGAAGACACGATTGTCTTACTCTTCTCCCCAAAATTCTTGAGACAGTGGAGCAAGAAGCAAACACATTTAATAGTGAACAAAAGCAGGACTTGGAGGTATCAGTGAAAAGAGAAAGAACCTGTTCTTTCCCTATACTGTAGCTGATCTCCACCTATATGAAAAAGGTTCATCCCTTGCAGAAACTTCATTTTTAGTGATGTTAAGGTGACACATGGGCATTCTCTCTACCACCTGGCCAGGGAGCCTGTAGAAACGTGCTCACATACAACCTTTCCAAAACATCTGCTTTAAAGAGGAAGTGCTCAAATGCTTCTATCCCATGTCATGCAAAATCCAGGTTATTCAGCCACCTCTTTATGCACAGGTTAGCTTGAAGCATGTAAACATCCACTCACTCATCATTTCCTATCAGCAGCCAGGCTACAGGGCAGTGACAGCCTTTGGGAGTGGTACCACTTTTAACCAGCACTTGCAAGGAGCAATTCTATTTTGTCAGAGGAGCTGTAAAAAGCTTAGTTCTGTTCATAATAGCATTTAGGTATGAGTTTGCATTTTAGCAAACGTGGTAAAGATTTTTAGCTGTGATGTGTACATTTGGATGACTGGCTATGCCACATCAGAAAGAAAGTGTTTATATGTCTAGTGCTAATGCCAGCACTATCGTAATTACGGCCTGTACATGGTAAATGGAGTGATCTCTTCCTCTCCCCCAGAAGTTTCTTGCTTTTTCTAGAAACAATTTTGCCTTTCAGCAGCCTGCTCGAAATTTTGGAGAGCCATGAACTAAGGTTACAATTACACTTGTATCCAAGCTACAGTAACACCTTCCAGGTCTTCCTAGGAGCACAGAATTAAGCCTTGGGGCAATCTAAGATGGAGGGAAGCATACACCTCACCTCAGTCAGCTGCGGGAATTCTGCCATTTGCAGTAGCAGGGCTTTCCCTGCTGCAAGGGGTAACACCAGTCAGCCTCATGCATGGGATCCTGAAAAGTACCCGTGGCCCAACTTGCAGCAGGATGCCTTGGCACAGAGCTACACCGATCCCTGTGTGGGATGGCTCCTGATGAGCGAGCTCAGCTCCAGATCCAAAGCAAGTGAAATTCAGCACTGGCTTCAGGGATATCGGCTGTAATTCGGGAGAAATTTTATCTGGCTCGAGGGACGGCACTGGCCAAGACGTTTTCTCAGGCTTCACTTGGCAAAGGGTCAGATCTGAGTAATGTTCAGCAAGGGGCTGAATGTTCTGCAAGGGGCTCTTGCGCCTGCAGCTCCACTGACACTTGCACCATGGCTGAGGTCTGCACATGCTTTCCTCCCAGGGACGTGCGGGCTGAAGCCACTCGTCAATTAACTGGGGCACCGCCTCTGCCACAGCGATTAGGATTCTTGGCAGCCAGGGCCAGTCCCTCCTGCTTCGCCGTTTTATCTGCGGTGTCGGTGGGGCTGCCAGGGCCGACGCTGAGCGAGCCCATTTCCCCGGAGCGGAGCATTGTTCCCGGTCTCCGGCCGCCGCGTGGCCCCGCTGACGGACAATACCACCCGTCCCCGACTTCCTGAGCAGACCAGACAGCTTGCTGTTTTCTTCGTGTCTCTTATCACCCCCTGTCATTGAAAAGAGAGGTCTGGCTTCAACTTCGGTTTGGGCTGATAGGCAGCACTGAAGTGGAAAAGGCGCAGGGGAAGGAGGGGAAGACGAAGAGGAGGGAGAGAAGAAGCTCCATTGCCATTATTACCACCCTAATGTTTATTGCTGCTCTGAGTTCATTTGCTTTAACCCTTTGAAAGCTAGTCAAATTAAAGATTATCAAACAGATAAGATAAAACTGTTGTTCTAACGCCCCTGATTCCTGGCAGAAAAGCAAAGGCTTTGCCCAGGTTTTACTGACCATGTGGCCTGTGTTGACACCTTATGGCTGCAGTGCAGTGGAGTTCTGAGATAGCGCCTTACCCTAAAGATGCCTGGCACTTGCAGCCTGCCAAGGTCTATCAGATGAGCAGGGGCTCAGTGCCATGCAGAACAAGCCCTTTCCTCAAGTCATTCTTTTCCCATCTCCTTCCCCCTTGACATGGTTTTAGTGAAAACAGAGCTTTCTGAATAAGGAGGGGATTTGCATAGGAAAACACGCTAGGGGAAAAAAACATTATGCCTCCTATTTTAAATGGCATTTAGTTATACGTGAGCTTCAGCTTATTGGTTGCTTTTGCCTTTTGCCTTTTCCTGTGGTTCTTTGCAAACAATACTGTCTTTCTGCAAAAGACTGCTGACCCAAGAGTGGAAAGCAGTCTGTTCATGCTGCATTAAAACAAATTTAGATCAGGAACCAAATTCACTGGCATTCTTTTATTCCCTTGGTACCATAAGTGCTCCGCAACTTTGCTTTTCTAAGAACACTGGAAAGAAAAAATGAAAACTGAGAGACGACACTGGCTTGTCTTAAATTCCTGAAGATGTTTACTGTGTTCCTCATTAGGCTTGGGTTTTGCTCATTGACATGTTTTATCTCAGTCCCCTTATAGTTATTATGGAGATAGGAGCCTTTTACTTTTTAATTATACTGTTTCTTTCCCTGTTACTATAGATATTACAGCAAACACTACTCTTCACAAAGAAATCAAGCCAGTGCTCTCTGCCTTGTGGATCTCGACAAGTACTTACAGAGCAGCACACTGCAGATGCAGTGCTTATTACTGTGACTCCTCCTGGGGTTCTACCCAAGCTTAGCTGAACAGTGCAGTCAATTCTGCACCAGCAAGTTGCACGTTTACAGCTTCTGAAGCTCTGATTTAGTAAGATCTTACTGCTTTTCTTAACAGAGTGCCCAGAGAATAGCACAGCTGGAGTCACACAAACTGCTCTCCAGTGTTACATCTGAATTAAGACAGGACCTTGTGGCAAATGCAGGAGAATGCTAGGAAGTGGGGGATAAGGGTGTTGGTAGAACTGCCTAGTGAACAATGAATGCAGTCTGCTGACTATTTGCAACAAAGCTATTCTCTGATCAATGAGCTGCAGCAGATACCCATATGTACTGTGGGGCTGATGTTACTGCTGAGATGCAGAATATGAACCCTCACTAAAAAATGCTACGAAAAACATTCCAAAACTCCACAAAAGGGAGACTATTTCATAATATAAACTTTGATATATACATTACTGAGATACAACTTTCTAGCTGGGCCTATTGTGACAGCACAAGGGGTAACGTTTTTAAACTGAAAAAAGGTAGATTTAGGCTAGATATAAGGAAGCTATTTTTTTATAATGTAGGTGGTGAAACACTGGGACAGGTTGTCCATAGAGGTGGTAGATTGCCCCATCCCTGGAAACATCTGAAGTCAGGTTGGACAGGCCTCTGAAGAAACTGACATAGTAGAGGATATGCCTGCGCATTGCAGGGGTGTTGGACTAGTTGACCTTTAAAGATTCCTTCCAACCCAGACTACTCTATCATAACGGTGAAAACACAAGCTGCAAGCTAATGTTGCCTAATCAAGTAGCTATGTTTATTAGTTTTTATTTTAATGGGATGAGTTAAAGCTGAAAAGCAATGGTTTTAAGACGGAAATGAGGATAATAAAACACAACAGGGTTTGCAGGAAACTTTGGCCCCTGGATTCTTGAAATCCTTCCTGACAAAACTTCTGGAGCAAAAGAGTGCAAGACTAAACATGCAAGCCAGAGCCTCCACCGAGCTGGGTCTGTGCTCTTTGCTTATGGGAGCTCTGATGTAACAAATCTTCTTCCAAGCGGTCGTGCTGATTGTGAACGTAACCCTGGCTGCATTTCAGATGCAGTAAAACTGTTGTGCGCTTAGATCAAGTCTGTTTATTTTTAGAGGTAAAGCCTTGTCTCTGCTGCAGTGAGTGGAGCTGGGCACAATTCCATCACAGGTGTTTTACTGAGGACTTGATCTCGGTTTTATTCTGCTGTAAGAGAAGAGCAAAAGCCGGCACTGGGCTCTGGCTTCTGTGAAGGCAAATTTTAAAGGGAATCAGCTGAGCTGTAGTAATAAAGGAAGCGTTGGCCTTCTTTCAGGCCATGCTATCTCCTTTTTCTCACATTGTCTTGAGGCTTTACATTTTCAGTTAAAGTTAATTGAATGAGACAGTGATACATTGCACAGTGAAACCAGATCAATCACTGCACAAGTGAAAATAGGAATTGTGACGACACTCAGAGCAAGAGCTTGGGAAACGTGATATTTACATTAAAATATTTTACATTTTTGTCTCATGGTTTTATAACTAAATTTAAAAAGGCCTGAACACATTGTATAACAAATTTTTCTGTTTATCTGTATGTGTGTGTATGTGTGCATTTGGACAATAAACCTGAATAACCATAAAATCAGATTTAGTAATAATTGGGTATTTTCTACACAGTTATGCAGCCTCATTTACAGAAAAGGTAAACTAGAAAAACTCATTGGATAAACTTGTTCTTTTCTCTGAGAGGCAGTCATATGGCAGTGAGGTACATATAAAGCCGTAGAAGAATTAACTCTTGTATTAAGTGGCAGCAGGGAATTTAATTGCTGTCTTTTCCATCTTCCTTCCATTTAAATGTTTACCTGGATGTTGTTTCCAACTCTCAGCTTGCCGGTAAAACTTGTCATTACTATTCACTTACATTAACTATATTTGCATAGAAAGTAAGGGCTTGTGCCTCCCAAAGCAGATAACTAAAAGCAAAGACTTAATTTCATGTTCATGATCTGAGTACTGTAAAAACAGCAGAAACCCTTTATCAGTGTTTTCAGGTTTGCAGACTTGCTCAGTACCTAAATCCTTGGGGTTTTTACAGAGTCAAAGGGCTTTGTTTTCCTGTCAGTATGTAAAGCACAACGCCACAGAAAAAGTTATCCCACAGGAATACAAAACATGAAGCACTGTCATTTCATCAGGTGCTTTTCCATCAAGAACAGGGATACTGAGCAGTTTACATTCAGCAGCAGCAGCTGTTTTTTGAGAACCATTCTCCCAACCTAACCCACCCCACCCTCTCCCCCCCTAAAAAAAACCCTGGTTTTCTCCAGTGGAAGCTCACTTCTTCTGTCTTTGCTTTCTGATTTGGTTGTACCTCCAGAGAATGAAGCCCTGACACTGAAAAATCAGTATGCTTTAATGATCGGCATGCCAGAGGATTCTGGCGAGGGGGCTGCGGGTTTTTTTTGTGTGGATTTTTTCCTTTTGGAAGCCTGACAGATGCATCTCTGGTTTCAGTGAAAGACTTAAATAATATAAACAAGCAGTCATTCTGTTCCAAGGGAAGCTTTTTTTAATATTCTTATTTTATTGTAATTACCTTATTGTTTTCATATTATGAGCTACTTGTAGAAAAATACAGGAAACGTGACTGCAATACAATCCTTTAATCAGGAATAGCTTTGTTCCAGTCATCATTTCCATTCAGTGTTGAAACTTTCACTAATAAGAATACAATCAAACCTTGAATCCAGATGTAATATGGTGTTAATACTACGGTTTCATTTGATCTCTGCACCTAGTAACTTCTGTAACAGAATTTTTATAAAAGTGCTTAGGGGACATTGTGTTCATAATGCTACTTTCAAATAAATCTATCTACAAAGTAGTGCTTCTAGGAAGTACACAGACTTCTTCAGGAGAGCCATTTAAAATCTTTTAACCTAAGTCAGCTGGGGAATTTCTATTATCATATATATTAAATCTTCTTTTTTCTCTTTTTCTTTTCTTTTTTGGTCACAGATTACACCATAATACCTTTGCTGCATCATTGTTAAAGTATGTGAACTTTTAAAGGAAAAATATTTCTTTATATGCTTAAATGGATTTAATACATTAGTTGTTTGTGTTATCTCTGTGCATAATCCAGCACTGCAAATAACTTCACTTTTAGTGATTTGCAACCTCCCTCCAACCTTATTTTGGCCTGTTCAGCAGCTGAGTGTTTATGTTTTTGAATGAAGGCCTGGAATTAGGTAAAGTATTTTTTTAGATAAACTGTTTTAACAAAAAGCATTTGTCCAAGAAAGCTAAAAGACTGCTCCCAAGCTGTTCAAAAACAGAATGCAGCTATATACAGCAAGTGATGACAATTCATTCTGTTCTCCCCCATCCGTTTTTATTTAATGGAAACCCAGTATCCTTCAAGCTTCAAATGATGTTTTTGATAAAAGATTGTGGGTCTAAAATTATTAAACATCAGTTAGAAAAAAATGAAACTCCAAGTCTTATGCTGTGTCTTATAACTTAAAACTAGGTGGTATTAAAACACTCTAACTAATTGTTTGAATGAGGACTGAATAAAAGGCACTTGTTTTTATACTGAAATTATTATTTTAAGAAGGATTTCCTCATTTCCAGACACATACACACGTATATAATGCAAATTAAACCAAACTCCAGATAAAAGGCATACCTCCATGAGCACATTGGGGTGTGATCCAAGTTTTATCAAAGTTAGTGGGAGTCTTTCCCATTTCAAACCAGATTTTGCAATCCATATTCATACGACCCTCCGGGGGATCTCTCAAGTTGATGCGGTTTTGCATGACTTGGCCTCAACTATCTGCTGCAGTTTCTAAAATCCCATTACAGGGCTGCAGTAGGAAATCATTTAGTCTAATTTAAGGAAATCACAGCATTTTTTATTTTTGTATCATTTTGTTCTGATCTATCTGTTTACTCTTTTCTGAAGGCAGGCTAAAATGTTTTTAGCCTGAAGACTGAACTAGTAAAAATGCTGCCTGGAATAGTCTCAGCAGATGTGTTTCTTCCACATCCCTTTCTTCGGTGCAGTATTTCCTTTGGTGTATATCCTCTGCTCTGGCAGCGAGCTGTCTAGCTTTCTGGAGCACAATTATGAAGAATTTCCTACATTTTACTGCACAGGATGAGGTGATTTTGCAAGTTAACATGACCTGAACTACAGATGCCCAAAAGATAGCATCGGAAAAATGTAGTGTGCAGCAGTATGGTTAAAAAACTGTAAGCCAGAAAATGCTCGTTGGCTCCACCGCTGGCCAGAGAGAGGAAGAGGGAGAAGCAAGTCCATGCATTTTTCTGGAAAGCCTGCTCTGTTACCACCATAAAGTCAAAAGCAAGAGCAGAATTCAGCCTTAGCCTTGTTGTTCAGTGAAAAAGTTGGGTTTGTTTGGCTTTCCTTAAACCTAGACAAATGTAATCTTAGTATTTACTGATACACAGAAACCAAGCTTGTGAGGAGAGATGATGTTTTATTAAATCAACACATGCAGTTGGAAAAAGCGAACTATTTAAACACAGTATTTGAACTTTAAAGGAAGACACAGTCATTTTTTTCATTCAATTAGAAAGGCAGTCAAAGAAGGGTTTTGTTTCTTAATTTATTTTGTTCGTTATTTTTGACGACTGGTTGTGGGATTGTTTTGATGTGGTAGGTAGCGCTTTTAAAATACTTGCAGAGTAAGGTGGATATGACCAAAGTCTTGGTTTCTGTAATGGAAGATAATTTCATTTATGAGGTGTTCAGACTTTTCTTTGCTCAAAACTACTCAAGGAAAAAGATGTAGGCATTCAAAAGCTGGATGTTTACTACTGTTGCATATGGTTACCCATATTCATAACAGACTTTCAGCATCATCTGTCTGTGATCACGTTTTTATTTGAAAGAGACTACTTGCCATGTTTGCTCTGTGATTTACATTATTTAAACAAATGGGGGGAAAAGAATTTGAAACAGCTCATTCAGTGGCATGACTAAGACATATGACAACTTACAAAATGTTCACCATTAGACTGCCATAAGGCGGGAGTTCAAACCCCAAGTGCACACAAAAACAAAGAGTAACTCTTTTGGTCTGAAATAGGCTTGTGAAAGGATGCTGCCTCCTGGTGATTCATAGGCATATGAGCTTCCACTAAAATGGCATCTTACAGAGAAATATTTTGTTCTCAGAAGAGTCCAGTGGTGGTCCCGGCTGTGCTCGGCTCACGGGAAAAGCACGGGCAACGGGAAAGCGATCGAGATGGGAAAGGTATATGCTTCTCACAGAGCCTCCTTCTTCTTTTCCGCAGGATTTTCTGCAAGGGGATTGTACCAAAGCCAGACAAAAGCTGAACTGGAAGCCGAGAGTCACATTTGATGTGAGTGGCCTTTCTGGCATGCTTTGCACCTGCCAGGTGTTGGTGTCTTCCAAAAGCAATCCACAGGGAAGGGAAGGGAGGGGGGGAACCTCTGTGCGGGGTGAGTCTGACACACTGAGGAATCCCATTTCAGTGACCATGCCCAGGTTCTTGCTTTGAAGACAGCAGCCATGACAGCAGCAATGGACACCCTCAGTGCACAGCAGGATACTGACACACACGCTTGGGTCAGAGCTGCTTTAGGAAGAGCTCAGAAAGCCCTCATCCCCTCCTTGTCCTGCTGCAGGGGGTCAAAAGGGGCTCATTTTGTTCCAGGACACTCCTGCTGTTCATCCCCTGTGCTGGAGCCCTCATTTGTCTCTCTCCCTCTTTTCAGGAGCTGGTGAAGGAGATGGTGGATGCCGACGTGGAGCTCATGAGGAACAACCCCAATGCCTGATCACTGGCTGGGCCCAACAGGCATCACAGGGGTGACCCATACCAGAGGCGCACCCCACAACCAGCACCACCATGAGCCACCAGGGTGGGTGGCTAGCCATCTGCCCCTCCCTGTGATGGTTTTACTGCTGGCCTGCCTGTGCGTGAAAGCCCAGTTTTATCCCCCACTTCACCCTCAACACACTCCCTGTGCCTCTCACCCCACAGATCATCCCAGGGTCAGCCCTGCCTGGGCTAACTCTGGCTTTTGCCATTAACTGGGGAAAGGTCACCACTGACTGATACTGCATATGAAATACTGATCAGCCAACAAGTCTACTGATTTCATTTTTTAATTAAAACTCATCAGTTATTTAGGATTTCCAGCGAATTTTTAGTACTTTCTTCTATTTGAAAAACAAAAGCAGCCCCTGCTCTCCACCCTGCAACCTCCCCTCTCTTCTAGCAACAACAGAAGCAAACCTCTGCTGCTAGCATGGGCTCACCATCCCTCCAGCCTTTGCTCCACGGCTTCCCCTCTTCTGTTTTTCCTGAACACTCCTTGTTTTTCTTTCCTGCAGCCCTACCTCCACCCCAGCGGCCCATTTCCACCACTTGAACTCTGTAAATTTGGATAACTTGATGTAACTCGCAGTGAAATCGCCTCTTGACCATGCCGAATTAATTCCTAATTGCTGGAATTGCTTTCAAACCAGTCAGAGAGAGCTTGTAAGCATTTTTCAGATCTTCATTTCAGGGTGTGCAGGAGTCACAGAAAGTCTTTTTATCCAGCACCTTCTCGATCTGGGGATTTAGGGTGGTTTGGGTTTTGTCCCCTCCCAGCATCAGCCCATTCCCCTTCCACCCTCTTCCTGTTTACTATAATTAGTCTTCAGATGGGAGCTTGAATCATCTCAAAAGATGACTTGAAGAATTAAAACAAAATAAAGACTTTTTAAAAAAAAAAACCAAAACAAAAACAACCAAGCTTCAAGGTGAGTAAATATTTTCACACTTTTCGTGCCAAGGTACTGGGGTTATCCAGAGGTGACCGAACCCATACATTTCCCACTGGTTTAGGATCTTCCACCCACCAATTAATCCCATCATTTTAGCTTTATGCCTCAAAACCAACAAAGGGCAAGTTACACAGCAGGTAGATACATAGGAGATGATAACACCTTCTCTGAGGGCACCTCTTGTTTTGGACTGCGGGGGAGGGGGCATCCCTGTTAGAAGGGAGGCAATGGGATGTGGGGATCTGAGTGTAGAGCCGGGAGCGGTTTCGTGATGGCAGTTGTGCAGGGGGACAGAACTGGGCTCAGGAACCCCCTCTGAGGAGGACCCAGGCTGCCGGCAGGAAGCGGAGGGCTACTTCTGCGGTGGCCCGAAAGGCGGAATTTGCCAGAGACAGAGGGGAAATGTGCGGGGCGGACGTTTCGCAGAGCGGTGTTGGCCTGGGCAGGCGGACCGGCAGCTTCCTTCGGTGCTGGTCCCGCAGGAGCAAGAATTTGAACGGCCACCGCAGCACACGGGGAAAGGGAAACAAGGGAGCCTGGCCGCTGCTTGGGATCCTTTCCCACAGGTATACGGAACCTGCACCCCCGAGGGGTGCGGAAAAGCAGGAGCAGCGGAGAGGTAGAGGTGTCCCACTTGCCCTCGCTCCAAGCAGCGCCCCACTCGTGTGAGGATCTCCAGCCCCCACGCAGGGTCTCCACGGCGCGTCGGGGCCCCCTACACACTGAGTGGGTCGCGGATCATGGGGAGGCCTAGATCTGGCCGCGGGGCCGGGGCAGGCACACATTGCTGTTCACTCACGGCGTGGACACCTGCTGAGTATATACCTGCGTGGGTATATTTACACAAAGCCGGCGTAGGTGCTTCCCCCCCCCCTTCCCGCACGGCGCCGTCGGGGGCTACTGCAACGGCGGGCTGGGCAACATGGGCGAGCTGCCCGCCTACCCCGAGGGGATGCGGAGCGGCGCGGCGGCGGGCGGCGGCTGGTACGGGGCCGGCGNCCCCACACCCCCCCTCCCCCCCCCGAATGGGTACGACTCCGTGCTTGCGTCCTTTTTTGTTTCTCCTAAAGAGTAAAATACCAATAGCCCCTCCTCCCCGTGTCCTTTACATTATCTGTTCTGCTTGCAGTGTTCCCGCTGTGGCTGTGCCCTGCGGGCTGCCGCCACATACCCCAACGACCGAGGGGTGCCCCCGTTCCGGGGCACGGTGGTGCGGAGGAGAGAGGGCGAGCTCCGCCTTCCCAGTTTCACCGAAGGCTGTCCCCTTGGCAAGCAGTCCCATGCGGCGGGTCCTTGGTGGCGCACGTAATCAAAATAAATAAAATAGTTTAGGAAAAAAAGGTATTAAAGCGGTTTTAATACAAGGTATTTTTATATTGCTGGGACCTATTTTTTGCTTACAGTGATTCACTTGGGAGGCTTGCTGGTACATCTGAATATTAGTTCACACATCTCTGCAAAGGGCTGGGAACCTTTATATAAACTGCCAGTTCTCCTTTGAGCTCACAGGTTTTATTTTTGCTTTGGCCTCTAACTGCGGCTCATGCAAGAGATGCATTTTTATTCTCCGTTTTCAGCCTCTACAGTGGGGAGTGTGTGGGGAAAGGGATGGGAAGGCAAAATCTGGTTCTAGAGCAAGCGGTCCCTCCACGATTACTTTGAGCTAGATGTATTTTTGCTACTTTTTATTAGTATTATTATTTACAACTGCTATTGGTCGGGATAGGATAAAATGTGAGTCCCAGCACTGCCCCGCTGCTTTTTGCTTTTTACAATCTGGCAAAGGTGTGAACTGCTTTTCAGTTTCCTCAACACCACCTTCCTGCCCAATTTTGAGATTTTTAATTCTTCCGAAAGCACTGCTTTTTTCAATGACCGTGGGATCACTTCTCGAAAGCAATAATAACAATAATACTATTGACACAGGTAATATCTGCATCTGCAGCTAGTACACCAGTTACAGACTATTTAACTGTACACCCGTTCATCCGTTTCACCTTAGGTCACCCGGTTTGTGCGTGTAGGTTTGGAAAGATGCACCCCCATCTCTGCCTGTCTCATCTCTCTGGGGTCATTGCAGCTTCCCTAATTTAAAAGGGCAGCTCCAACAGTAAAAAGCACGGTAGATTTTGCTTTTGCTGTCCGACTTTGAAGTCTGTGGAGTGGCAGAAACGGTGGGGAAAGGCCGATGCCTCGGCCTGGGGCAGCCCAGACAGCCAGAAAAGCAGAGAGGGTTACCCCGCACCGCTACTACAGGGAAAAGGGCGATAGTAAAGGCAGTGCCCAGGCAGCTGGGTGGCGAGGCCTCCCAGGGCTTGCACCCCTTGGGGAGAACGGGGTTCAGGCGGACAGGAAGAGAAGAGCTGGCTCAGCTCCTGCCCCACGGGTTGCAGAGGGCCGGGGCTCCCTCGGGAAAGCTGGCCCGCCCGGCCTGGGCCCTGCCTGCAGCTCCCTCTCCGCAGCGGCAGGAGTTACAAGCAGCTGAAGCAGGGCTCACTCCCCACACCCGCCGCCCCGCACCTCTCACTGTAACCCGTCCCCTCCCCTACGCCGTGCGGGCCTCTAGCCTTCCTCCGGAGCTTGTCTTGCTGAAAGTAGAACTGCCACGAAAGCTGGTTAAAAAAAAAAAAAAAAAAAAAAAAAAAAAAGAAAAAGAAAAAAACTACACCC
>NDXB01013874.1:100801-124807 GCA_002631895.1 Agapornis roseicollis
TTTTTTTCCTCCTTTTTTTTTCTTTTCCTCCTTTTGCAGGCGGCTCAGCTCCGCCCCACCGAGCCGGGCGGCCAATGAGGGCCGGGAGACACCCGGGGCTCTGAATGAGGAGGGAAAAAAAAGAGGAGCGAGCGAGGAAAAAAATAAAAAGAGTAAAAAAGAAGGAGGGGAAGAAAATTCCCCGCCGCAGCCCTGGGAGTTGCAGCTCTCGGGGACCGGCCACACACGCGTCCCGGCACACGCGGGCGCCTTGAGCGGAGGGTGCCCGCGTATCGTGCGCGCCGACCCGCGCAAGTTTTACAGCCCCGTGCCCTCCCGCCCGCCCGCCCGCCTACTCGTGTCCTTACACGCGTGATCAGCCTTGCACACGCGTCCCGGGCACACGCACAACATGCATGCCTGCACCAGTGTGTGTGTGTCAATCTGTATCTGCATGCACATATATATATTTGTATATATGCACACACACAAATACATACCTATATACATGTATGTATATGCTCTTCCGGAGCTCTTCCCACCCACGATCCCACGCCGCGCTCTGCCACGCGTGTTTCCCGGGCACTTTTTACTTATGTTTGTTCTCTTCCCCCCCATCGTTGGTCTGTTTTCTCCAGCCGGGTTCTCTCCTTTCTTCCCTTTCCGTTCCCTTCCCGTTCCCTTCCCTCCCGGCTGCCGCCAGTGTCGGCGGGCAGGCTCCACGCCGATGTGCCGGCTCAGTCCTCGCCTTCCCGGACTAGGGAGTATGTCCGTGTATGTGTATGTGTGTGTGTGTGCTTGAGGGGTGGGATGCCCCTGCCCCAGCAGCACCACCCTGCCTGCAGCCAGCTGCCTGCCTGCCCAAACGCCTCTGAAGAGATTGCATTCCTCTGGTTGACAAGGTTTTGACGAGTCCTCCAAGCTCCTTTTTATTAATAAGCCACAGCGAGAGCTTCCCCTACCCTGCGCCTGCAAAACGTGCGGCCGCTGCCCCCGCTGTTTGTCAACGCGGGCGCGGTCCTTTGCGCGGGGTCTTTAGCTCGCTCCTTCAGGTGGTCTCTACTAGCCCTGGTGGGATGTGATAAGGAAAAGCGGGTACTTGCCTTATTAATTTATTTGTTTATTTGAGATGGAGAAGGCAAATACTTCTATTCTTAATCTGCCTCACAGTGGACTCCGTGCTATGTCAGGTGTGTCAAAAGAAAAACAGGAAAAAAAAGGAAGGAAAAAAGTGCAATGAAATGAATGTTTCTTAAACTGGCTGGTTCTGCTATGAAGAATTTATTAGCGCTGCTGTTGTCTTTATCTAAACATCTGGCAGAATATTTGAGCTCTAATCAGAATTACGCTTTAACGGGAGCTCAAAGGTAGCAGAGAGTGAAGGTTTGGTTATTTACTTTAAAACTTTTCCTTCAAATTTGCTGTTATGTTTTAAGAAAGATTTTATTTTTTTTAAATACTTTAAACACGGAGGGATTGGGATACACATTTGCACAGCAGTGTATTTCACCAGTACTTCAGATATCTAAAATACAACGCAGTGCCCCTCATTCATTTCGTAGCCGATACCTCTGAAACTCCATTAGCGTTAATAACGTCCCGGTTGAAAAGAACAGGCTAAAAACTATTTTAAGGGATGGAAATTGTAAGGGAAATACGTGTGTGTGTTTGTTAAATGAATTGCCCACCCTGATCTGGTGACACTACAAATATGTCAAAAGACCCTTTTAGCTTCACTGATTTCAACTCTTTACTGTGATCGATGACTTTGGGGATCGTGTCTCTGGAACGTGCTAAAGGCGCATCTTTTGCTTGGTGGTATTTTAGCAGGTATGGCTTTTGCTCTGCAACACCAATCCGTGGGTTATTAAAAAAAAGTATTTTAAATGAGATGCGAGTAATGCGAAGGAGGTAATTTATATAGCCTAATATCTGCTCCTTTTCATATCCAAACATAACTGGTCTCTTTTTGGTAATAAATGTCAATCCTTTAATGGTGAATACATTATCCCGTTTAGCCCGTTGTATTTCATCATCTGGAATCTTTCACCTGCTCCTGCCTAATTACACGTTTTTCCCTTTCCTCCCACCACGGCAGAATTAATCAGTGTGCAAGCACTGGACTAGATGTCAATTCCAGCACTTTATATTTTCAAAACCCTCTTTCTTGCTTTGCTGAAAAAAAGGGAGGAAAATGTAAAAGAAAGGGGGCATTTTAGCACGTTTCCATGTAGCCCAGGTCATCCGGTTTTCCCACGGTGTTACCTGCCGTAAAAACCAGTTCCCGTGGGCTGCCTGCTCGCTCTGGGACGCGGAGCCTTTACCGACTTTTTCATTTAATCTGGACAACAGCGAAGCTGTTTCTCGGGCAGAGGCTGAAGCCACACTGAGAAGTTTCAGCAGAGTGAAGGGGGAGGAAGGGGGGCATTAATCCGCTGTGTTCTGCATCTAATATATTTTGTAATAGCCACTCTGATGCTGTAATTGCGAACTGACGCAACTAACGTGTGTTGAGTTACATACCTCAAACCAGCAGGACCCTGGTTTCTCTCGTCGAGGCACAAAAGTCATCATTGTGAAGGTTCACAGAGTGATCTGGGGTTTGTGTGTGTGCGTGGTGGGGGGAAACAACGGGTTCAGGGGGGCGGGAAGATCAAGTTCTCCCCCTCTGTGTGTTTGGATACCACCCAGAAAGGGCCCTCAGCGCTGGGGTGCCACCCGCCCGGTGGCCCGACAAAGCCGCCGTTCCTCCTCGCCTTTGCTCCTTTCCTGGTCCCGGCCTCCGAAAGAGACTCGCTCGGGTCTGCCGCCGGAACGGAGAAGGACGGCGGCAGCCGTGGCCATCGTGGCCCCCCACCCCTCCCTGCTGATCCCCGGGCACCGGCCACGGCCCGAGGCCGGACGAGGGGCGCTGGCGACAGAGTGGGAGCCTCGGCGGCAGCGCCGGTCCAGGGAAGCCGCGCTTTCCTTGAAACACTCCCAGGCTTCGCGTGTGTGGTCATTTGCAACCTTATTTACGGAGATGTCAGAAAGAAAGATGACATCGGAGCGGTAGGCGCAGGGGCTACCATTTGACCTGGGCAAAGCTCAGGTGGACCTACACAATTCGCTAAGGGTTGTCCTCTTCTCTTCTCTCAAAGACCTGGAGGTGAACTGCTTTCCAGCCCCGGGCTGTTTATGTTTAGACGTAGTCAGAGCTTCGCTTCTCTCTCTCTCTTTTGGCTCCAACATCACAGCAGTGTCCCTGTAACTCTGAAACCAGCCACCCAGCCCGGCTCTTGCATCTCAGGATGCAGCTTTCCATGTTCCTTAAACAGCGGGCAACACCGCGGGAGAAAAGCGCTGACATCCTTTCTGGGGGCAGGGAGGGAAGTGAGCGCATCAAATCTGTGCTTCGCTAGTAGAAAAACCTATTGTGCCGAAAGTCCCCTCTCTGTTAACAGTCGCTGGACATAGGTGACAGCCCTCCCTCCTTCGCTGTCTCCCTCCCGTATTCTCAGCCAGCACCTCTGCCATCACAGTCTGTACAATTAATCAGAGCTCTAAATGCAACGTTTGTTTGCGTGGCACTCAGTTAAGCCAACAGGCGTGATTGTTATTTATTTACGTGGGTTAACAATTCCATAAATAAGCCAAGGTAGTTTTCCAATCTAGGGCGTCTTTTATCTTAAGACACAAATAACACAACTTAATACGAAAATGAGAGCTCCATTCCCTCTGGCATCTTTTAGGCTGTCGGTCTTGAATGAGAATTAAATTATCCTTTGCAGTAAATACGGCAGCGGTCACTGCCTTCGTCTAACTCGCAAGAGAAATACCTTAATTTTACATTCGGTATCTAAAAGGGAATTTTTGCATTTCATTTACAAGGGAGGACGGAGACCATTTGGAGGTCGGAGCCCGCGCGTTTCATCTTCCCCTGATAATCGCTGCGGTCGTACCTACGCTTCGTCTCCGTGACACAGGTTGCGTTCCAGAGATGTCACGGCACGAGGATTAAAATCAAAAAAACAGGCTATGGGAAACTATTTGTGTTGTTCCTGCTATTCAGGTAGACTACTATCACACACACATGAACACAGAAAATTCCCGCAAGCGCGTAAGAAACCTTTAATTTGGCAGGTTCTCTAGCTTTGGCATCTCACAGTCGAATACTAACATTTGGGGGGCTGGGGATGCTAAAATCTCACTCCTAAACCGACAAGAAGACAGCCAGACATAGAATTTTTTTCTTTTTATTTTACTTTCCAAGGTCCCTTGTCCCTTTTGTGTTTCTTTTCCTCCCTGATTTCCTTCCTTTCTCTGGGAGGGGCAGCGAGGGCGGAGGGGGGCTGAATCCACTGGATACTCTGGATTCATATAAATGAAAATACACACGAAGCAACGAAGCTGGGAGCATGAACCTTTGCAGCCCTGTTCTGCTCCATCTCCATCTCTTGCCTTAGAAGACTGGAGGAGAGAGACTTATTTGTATAATGGGTTTATTTACATTAGAATGAAGCGACAGTTCCTAGTCTGGGAAGTGATAAGTACTTGGCAAGTCATTAGGTAGCAGATAGAGATCAGCCCCTGGATACATTATTCCCTGCCTTTTTCATACTCGTTTTTGAGGGCCGAGAGGTTTTTCGGGAGTGTGCTGCAGAGGCGGTGGTACGGGACAGGGGGTGGCCGTGAGGGCGCGCAGCCCTGCGGTGGCCTGCCACTGAGCGCTGTCCCGCTGCGGACGGCCCTTGGCGGAAAGGAATCGAAAGACCCCCGCCCTCTGCGCAGAGCAGCGCGGAGGGAGGCAGACCCTCCCGGCCCTCAAGCCTCGGGGGCCCGAGCTGGACAGCAGACAAGGAAGGGAAGCCAAAAATCCGATTCCCGTCAACCACCAGGGAAGGGGCGACGATGCCGTCGCGCACAGCACCGCTCCGCACCCGCGCTCGGCGGCCACCTGCAAGGCAGCAGGGCTCTGCGCGGGCTGCGGGCGCCCCCTCCCGGGCCGCCCTTGCCACTGCCGCCCGCTCAGCGACGTTCCGCTCCTCTGCGCTCCCCGGGTTCCGCCGCGCGTAGCCTCCCCCAGCCGCTGGCCATGGTTTCTCTCCGGCGGAGCCGCTGAGGTCTCCCCCGAAGGGAAAAAGGGGGTTAAAACCCACCCAGACCCGTCCCGCCGCGTCTTCGCTGCTGGAGGCGCGGTCAGGCGGTGCCTCCTTGGCGAAGCACGGCTTGCTGCTGGTAGAGGTGAGCGCCGGGGCGATGCCGGCTCTGTCCCGGCCAGTAATTCCATCGCTCTGCCAAAGAATGTCATTACCGATTGCCAGGTTTGCCAATAAAACTTGCGAACGAAAAAGTGTTGGTTTCCAGGAAAAGCACTTCTGATTTTTTAACCTCCCCCTTGCTGTCTAATTACTGATGTGTTCGACCTCCGAAGAACAGCTTTATAAAACTGGCAAATCCGGAGGCAGATGCCTTCGCACAGTTGTACAGCTACAGAGGTGTGTTAATACACACATGAGCACGTACACAAGCTAATATATACGCACAGCTAAATGCATGCATGGTTTTCAGAGTTTTACAAGGCATTTATGGATATTAAGTACAATCACACCAAAGAATCAGCCTCCTTTGAGGCTCCTAGGAGCTATGGTAATACAGGTAGTAAAACTTGGGTATCTGCATAGGCCCTTTTATGAAGCCACAAATGCTGTCTTTGCACAGTTATTTGCGCACTGCTGGAAGCAACCATTAGAGTTGGTTACATACAGAAAACGATATCTCACTCTGCAAAAAGTAGAGTATAATAAAAAAGTGAAAGAGCAGTTTAAAATGTAGAGCTCTCAAGATCTATCAATTGTTTTCCATAAAACAAGGGAATGCACACAAAAGAGGGAGTTTTAAAGGCACCCTGTGTAACAAAGACATGGGACTTGTGGCTGCAGGAGCCTGTTCTCAGAACTATGAAGTGTGCTGTTTAAAGGTAAAACAAGTTATCATTCAGTTCCTCAGTATGTGATTTCTGCATCTTCCAGTTCTTTCTCCTGTTGCCACAAGGCCACATGCAGTATTATTTCTGCAAGTCTGTCACCAGGCTGGTAGGCATGATTCGAAACAGAAAATCTGCACTGAAGCGGAGAAGGGCTTAGGCAGTATGTATTTCAGCATCTTCTCAAACAGCATCCTTTCCTTGTTCTCCAAAGACCAAGTAAAAACAAAGCTTTCAGTCATTCTTTTTTTTTGTTCAGGTGGCATTAACCCTGTTCACTCGACTGCTCAATTGAAGCATGTTACATGTTGGATGTGTGGCTCTGGCACACTGCAGCTCATGCCCTAGATCCTGCCCCAGCAAGACCGGCTGGCCAACTGTGGTGGCAGCACAGTTCAGGTTTGTGTGTGAGGATGGCATCAGCCAAGCCAAACAAGGTCAGTTCTACTTTTGCAAAGCAGAAGGGATTGCAAAACCCTATGCAGTGTTAGGTGATCAATTTGGAGGTGCTTCACTTGATAAATACAAAGACAGGGCTTTTAAGACGGCATAGCAGGAAGTGAAAGACACTTGATGACTTACTTTTTTTTTTTTTTTAATTATTTAACTGGAAAACCTCTAAAATAGAGCCAGAGATTCTTAGCTGAGGTTTACATTTAAAAATAGTTGCATGTGTCTAACTGGGGGCTATAACTGTGGTTGGTTGGGTAGATAGCCAGATATATAGCTTTCTTTTAATGCACACTTTTTGCTCTCTCAAGTTGTGGATGCTGCAAACATTGAAATAGTGAATTACTAACAGAACACCCATGGTAGGACATGCTGGTCAGTAGCTTTTCCCAGATTTACATGGGCTTGCCAGATAGCAGAGAACAGCATTTCACTGAACACTGAGGCCTTCTGGAGAGCTGCAATGCATTCCCTGTATGATGGGTAAGCCCACAAAGGCAGGGGAGGGTTTACATGGGGTGGAGACTGAAGCTACCATAACCATCCCTGTGGCAAGAACACCCACAGAAACAGGTAATTTGCCCCTCCCACACCAACTAACAGCCAGAAGCAAAAAATGTTAAAGCAACTTACATCATCGTTTGCCTGTATCATTACTAAGGAGGAACTGAAAGCTGGTTTATGAGGAGCAGACAGACAAGACTAGCTTGAGCTTGAGACATAAAAAAACCCAAACCACTAGAATACCCGAAGGCATCCCAATTAAGTGATATTACCATCCCGATCAAGATGCAGTCATTGTTAGTAAGCATCCCTGATTTTTAAAAGAGATATTCCAATGAGGTAGATTTCCTGATTAGGTGTACTTAAATTAAATGGAGAGAATAGTATGGGGAAAACGTGGATGACGTTTACAAAGGCCAGCTTCAGAGGGGGGCTTTGTCACTCGCAACAGGGTGCAAGTGGAGTTCAGACTTCCTAGCCTGAAGTCACAGCAATGCCCCTTTGCCCCACACTGAACAACCATCTAACCTTGAAGGCATCCAGCTATGGTCGGTGCTTCCGTCTGTTACTTGAGTGTTCCCTCAGCACTAGTAGCTCTGCTGCTGGGCATGCCTGCAACTGCCTGAGTCAGAGCATCTTGGTACCTGTTTTCAGCCTAAATCTCAACGGGATCCAAAAAGTAGGCAGAGTGGCGTCTAAGTACCCACAGGGGCTGATGCAATAGATAAGATCTTGGGCTCTGGGATAAGTTTGAAAGGAAGGTCCTTATCAGTTCCGCACTGCATATCTGCATTTTATGGATCTCAACTCAGGCCAGAGCCTCATGGTTTTTGGATGGAGTGACAAGTTTTGGCACTAGTTACATAGCTTTTTATACCATCACTTCTCTCCTTGTTATTCAGGCCTTGAGTTTGAAGGTCTACAGCAGAGCCTTTGGAGGGAAAAAGGTGCAGACAGCAAGACTTCCAAGCACTGGTCCTTTTGAAAGCCCTGAGCTGAACCTGCCAAGTGTGCTGAGTGAAGAAGGAGAGAAGGGTATTAGGTTTACATCTATCTGTGCTGTCCTTGATATTCACCATGGGAACAGTTACAACTGAAACAACTCCTCTGGTTAGGAGGAAGCTCTGTAAAAGGAAGTTGCAGTGGACAGGCCTTCCTGGGCCATGGGAATGGCTTTGTGTCTCTCCATGCATCTATTTCCCTCCAGAGGCTGGGCTTGTCTTGCATCTACACACTGAATAAGGGAAAGAATGCAAGCCCTCCACCACACCTCTAGCTTTCAACATTTGCTGAGCCTGTTTGTCTATTATTATTTTTTCCCCCTATGACTTCTGAGATTGTAATCTCAACAGGTTAGAGACTGTCTTCTGTTCAACATGTGTACACTGTCTAGCTCCTGACTGTGCCCAGGATCTCAAGCTGATGTGCCAATGATGAATAAGCATAATTGTCATTGGGGATACTCTTGAAGGATTCATGAAGAACTGATTTGACTGGGGATAAAACAAACCATTTCATTTGGAAGAGGACTTACGGTAAACACTCAATTAAAACAATCACTTGCTGTAGAGGTGAACACAGCTGTTGCATTCAGGGGTGTTCAACATGAATTTGCATAGTCTGAATAGTATGTTGTGTCCCTGTTTCTTCTAAATTTAGGGGAATGGCAGCAGCAATCTAAACCTCTTTGAAGAAAGATGACATGGAGCTTTCTTGCTGACCTGCAGCAAAGGTGTGCTCTTGGGGTGTGCCTGTTTTTCAATTTGCCTACCCATAGAAATTCCAAATGTAGTAGTTTCATGCAGTTATTTCGTGTCAGAGGTCTCTTGCATGTGTGTCATCCTGACCTTGTAGAGCTGTGTGGCATGCAGTAAATCAGTCCAGAAGTTCACGTTTGAAATCATGTTTGATTTTTTTTTTAATTTTATTTTTCTTTTCATATCCTGCTTTCCCTTTCAAATGAGGCCAGATCCTCCAGCCATTAAGCTGAATTGCATCAGCTGTGGCTCTGGCTTGGAGAAATTAAAGGCAAGCACCTATGCCAACTCAGCACCACCATGGTGAAGGCTTTCACAGAAGTTAAGTTACCAGAGAGTGAGTGCAATTAGAGCTTGAATGTTGTTGCTAGATTTCATGTATGTGTTATATGTGCCAAGTAGCACCATGGGGTGGTGGTAGGGATAACTGTTGCTTTGGGCCACTTGAGCATTAAAATGATTCCTTACTCTGTTCAGTTTAAAAACTGTCCATCACAAAAGGCAGTGTGCAATGGTAGTATAGGTTGGGGTTTTTTTTTAATCCCCCAGAGTTAAGTATGCTTGTTAACTCTTCAAAATAATGTTATCTCTCCCAGTGCACTTCCCATTGAAGTGAATAGAAATGTTCCCGTGGACTTTAAAGCACAATTTCCTCCACCTCCTCCTTCTTAAAAGACTTAATCAAGTATGTTTAGTAGAAACCTATGAGAGCTGTCTAGTGACTGGCTCACTTTGCCCAGGGAAAAATGTAACTATAAACTGAAACACGATGCTGAAAACTAAGTTTAGTAGAAAGTGTTTAGTCTAGTGCTAGATGAATGATGGAAGCTTGTATTTGTGAATAATTTATTTGACAATTGGTGGGGAAAAAAATGACTGAATAAGTTCTTTGCTCATTTTTCCTTGCCTGTCTACAAAACTGGCTGAACAATGCGCAAACAAATTGCTAATATTTATTCAGGAGCAAAGAGGTCAGCTTTTGTCAAAAGTGTTTTTAGCAGTGACTTGGACTAGCACCAGACTCACTTAATTTTCTCGTGTCCTCTGCACAGTAAACAAAGGAAGTTGATCTATTAGTTACTGAATTCATTGTGAATTTGTATCTCACTCGCAACATATATTCCATTGCAAAACCTGTAAAGACTCTGAAAACACCAGAGCTTGGCTTTTGTGCCTGCAACCAACCTCCAGAGACTTTAAAAACCTCAGTGAGTTTCACATCATAACCTGTGCAGTGCGTGCTGCCTGCCTTCAGCCCTTTCTGAAAGGGGCTTCTTCAAAGTCATGTGCAGCATTGTAGATAGCAGCTATGTAGAGGGCTGAATGAGCAGAAACATAGAGTCAACTAGGTTGGAAGAGACCTTTAAGATCATCATTTCCAACCATTACCCCAGGATTGCCAAGCCCATCACTAAACCATGTCACTGAGGGCCTGATCTCCACATGTTTTTTAACACTTCCAGGGACAATGACTCCACCACTGCCCTGGGCAGCCTGTTCCAATGCCTGACCACCCTCTCTGTGAAAAGATTTTTCCTAATATCCAGTCTAACTGCCCCCCTGGTGCAGCTTGAAGCCATTACTTCTTGTCCTATCACTTGCTACTTTGCAGAAGAGACCAGCCACCTCTTTGCTCCACAGCTCCAGAAGCTAGACTGCTAAAGAGAAGTCATGTTTCACGATCAGGAAGGCTGCCATCTCCATATATGATGATGCAAATAGTTGCTCATTGCCAGACAGAAGCTGCTTATTAATTCTCTTTTCTGTTGGTGAGAGAGGAAATACAGTGGAGTCTCTAAAGAGCTGTCTTTATTAGTTTGACCTGACAGCAGTACAAAGGTGTTTTGCTTGGGGACAAAATCCATGTTTTGCCTTGCAATTTAGTGAGCTTCTCTGCATCACCTCCTACACTTCCACTTTTCCCTTCCCCTGTGACACACCTGGGCTTCTTTCTTGTTAGTCCTTCATTGTCTGCTATCTTTCTACTTTCTCCCATGCCACCAAATGAGCTTAAAAATGTTCTAAATTGAACACACATTTTAAAATACTTTACTGTCCTCCCCACCCCTTCAGAAAGACTTCAGATAAATCTACTTTCTGTGCAAAAAACCAGAGGTACAAGAGCATGCCTCCTCCTACAAATGACCTCTGATGCCAAATTTGATGCTATTGCTGTCAGTAAATAGCAGAATAAGATGAGGGCTTCTGTGGGGCTGGGATATGTCTGTGGATTTGTACTGTGTGTTCCCAGAGAGGTGTCATGCACCTTCAAGCCCCATGGGAGTTGGGGAAGCTCTAGGTAGTTGAACATCTCTTGAGCTGGGTCCTGGCAGCTTGGTGCCTGCCCAGGCCTCCTCCATATGCCATCACCTGCAGCTGTTGCTTGTACTTACGCTTTTTGAGAGGGTAAGTTTTCAGACACTTGGGTCAATATTTTCTATTCATGTGGAACAGCCCACCCTTTTTGTGGCTTCACCTCTTCAGAACTGCCTCTGCGTGTGAGAGCACAGAAAGGGGAGGCAAGCTGGGTTCTTCTATGTGATGGCTACCTGCTCATGCAAAAATTGTGTTCCTCAGGCTTCCTTAGTTCACATCTGTTTCCAAAAGCTTTCAGACAATATAAAGGAGTTGGATTACAGCATCATTTCTTCTTGGAGTATGGGATCTACTTGCACCCTCACGCAGAGGGGCTCAAAGCTGGTTAGGGCTGTTGCAGGACAAGGGCGGGAAGGTATGAAACATGGAAACAGCAGGTCACAGGAATTCTTTTCAACCTTAGCCAAAGTGAGTTCCCAGTGCACGTAGAGTAGTGCTGCCTCATTAAATGCTACAGCCCTTGGCTGTATGTACTGTGTCACAGAGCCCAGAGGTGGGCAGAAATGCACTTAACTCTGTGCAGTGACAAACTGAAGTGGTCACTCACAGCTTTGTCCTCATACATGACCCATATTCGAAACAGCCTTGTTTGTGCTTGGCTGCAGAAATCCAGTGAGGTGCCAGCCCAGCACCTGGCATAATTTGGGGTAGTTACAAGGTGGTAATGAACTACATGATGTTCTCCCAACCTCCTCCTCCTTCTATCTGTTTCTGAGAATAAAGAAGAATGGAATTCCCCCAGCTATTCCCCCTGGCCCTGTGGGCTCTGTGGTGGCAGTGCCAGGCAGACACTGCAGAGGAACAGCACAATGTACAGGAAAACTATTCAGGCTTACACCTTTTTGCAGTGTTGGAAAGTCAGAAAGTGTCCTGGATACAAAAGCCCAAACCTGTGGCTGTCCTTGCCTTACTCAGGGACAGCTCTCTCCTAAGCCCCAAGTATGAGCTGAATAAAACAGGAACATTGACTTCAAGATTTGGTGCTTGTGGGGCTGCTCCCCACTTGTTTGTCTGAGGTGTGTTCTCTGGTAAGTGTTTCCTTCTGTGTGCTGCTTGTAGGATCAAGCCCTGGTAAACTGCTGAGAGTCACTGCTGCTGCTTCTGGAGCCAGAGGCAGCTCGGGGTAATCAGCATGTATAGGAATAAGCTCTGACAGGGGAAGCCTGGTAACAGCACAGTTTAATTTCACTGTGGTATGCAGCACTCCAAGAAAACTCCCAGACTCCATCCTTTTCCTTCAAGCGCAACCCCTTATCAAGATCCTTGGCAGCAATTCACTTACAGAAAGGAGCAGCTGTCATGGTATTCCCACATACAAACATGGAAAAACAACCCCTCCCTACTTTCAGTGCTGCAATGTTAGGTAGTAAGAATAATTACAATATTTAACACTTGTATCTGTGCTTTTAATCTTCAAAGCACTTAACAAGCACTAGCTACAGGCAATTGTAGCTACAGAGAGATGTGGCTGTTTGCAATAAAGAGGAGAGTTGTGTGAATGACTGCTCCAAGGTCCTGTGCAGGGTGGACACACCATGCACTGTACAAACAGTACTGTAAAGGCTCAGTGACATGGGCTTTCTTGGCTGCCAGGGTTGATTTTTCCTACCACTGGTCACTGCCCTCCTGCCAGAGGTTACTGACTTCTCTGATCTGTTGGTGGAATTGCTCACCTTACTGTTTCCCAATCCGTCTCAGTCCCAATGAACTTGGTTAGGAAAGACCTATATGACAAGCCATATTCACTGACCTAGCTTGTTTTGACTGGGATGGATGAAGGAGTGCTTGAACAAGCAGCTCAGCAGGCAGAACTGGGAAGGTGGCAACTCCTAGCAGATGAACAGAAAAGAAGGTGACTGTGGAGAGGCTTGTAGCAGACTTCCAACTGTGGCAGCTGGCACAGGAGGTGTGCATCTGACAGACAGATGAGGGCATGCTGCTTCCTCCTCCATTGGTTTGTCTCTGAGTCCTAAGGAACTTAGTATGGGAAGGCTCACAGTAAAAGGCATTATTTGTTTCCTTAAACAAATTTGTTTCCTTCCTTCTTTCTGTATCCATGTAGCTCACACTGGAAAACTAGAAGGAGCAATGGAGAAACTGGTGCTGCTTTTAATGGTTTTTGTTTGTTTGTTTGTTGTTGTTTTGGGTTTTTTTGTTTTGTTGTTTGTTTTTTTTTAATTTCAGATGATTTTGTGGGCAGGAAGGGTAAAAGACAGTGCTACAGTCTTTTTGTGAGGAGGAAAGTCACAAGACATCTGTTCAGTCCTACCATCTTTATGGCCATCCGCTATTGCCTCAATCTGCAAAACTGGCCATTTGCTCTTGCAATATCACTCATTCATTCTCTCTTGCTTTCTTACCACATTTATTCATCAAAAAGTACTCAGTTAAAGCCTCTGTTCTTGCTTAGAGTAGGCAAATGAAATTAGTAGATGTGAAATGCATCATCAGAGCGTGCTGCTTTACAAGGTACTGTCTGCCAGCACCTAGGAAACTAAAGCATAGCCATACACAAGACATCCTGACCATCCAGTCCCACTCCTTGCCTTCACAGGTGAAAAGGTGTTATATTCATTAATCTAAAGTGATGGTACAGGCAAACAAAGGCTGTGTTGTCCTGGTCCCTTCTGACTGCAGTGGCTCTGTGAGCCTGTGTACTGACTGTACTGTTTAGATAAATTTGAGGCCCACATACCTTGCAATTTGATTTTAAACAAAGCTAATCCAAACCTAACTGCTAGAACCTTTGTTTTCACTGGAAATCACCCTCTTATCTGTGCAGTGTGAATGTCTGTCCTTCCTGCTGCTTAAGAGGAAAATTAAGGTAATCTATATTGTAAGGTAATAACAATACATTAACAGGAATTGGTTCATTCAAAGGGGTTAGCTTGGGTTTTGTTTGGTTTTTTTTTTTCTTAACTGTTCATGCACACTATCATTTTCCTGTTGAGGGTTGTTTTGGGGAGANGCTTAAGAGGAAAATTAAGGTAATCTATATTGTAAGGTAATAACAATACATTAACAGGAATTGGTTCATTCAAAGGGGTTAGCTTGGGTTTTGTTTGGTTTTTTTTTTTTCTTAACTGTTCATGCACACTATCATTTTCCTGTTGAGGGTTGTTTTGGGGAGAAAGATTATGAAACTCTGAGCTAGCTCTCTCTTGTGCTGCGGCTTCATTATTACATACGTAACTCCAGCAAATAAAGTCTGTATTTCATGAAAATATACCCCACAACAGTATTATGTCTGTCCCTTTGGCTAGTGAGGTTTAGTAGTATAATTCTTCCAGATTTCATTATTATGAACTGGACAATATTTTTATGTCAAGGTCTCCACTGCTGAAATGAATGGATGAGATGCAAACCTTGTCATTCTTTTAAACAACAAAAAATAAATCAAAAAGTTTCTAGACCTTGTTGTTGCAGCAGAAAACATCCTATGAATATAGATAGAATGTAAGAAGAAAAAAAGCTCTGGAAAGAAACATATGCACAAACCGGTCTCTAAAGTGTAAACTTGTGACTCTTAAGTTCCTCCTTCTTTCTGAGGCCTCAAATGTTGCGATTGTCAGTTCAAGACAGCTGCTTCCAGGCAAGCAATGCCCTGAGAGAAAGAAGCAAACCTAAGCTCTCATTTCAGTAACTCGGTCTCCAGCCTGTACAGTTCTGTGCTAGGACTGTCTGTGAGACCAGGAGAAAAAAAAGCACCCTGAAATCCACTCCCTTGCTCGCACAGCTCCAATTAAGTGCAGTCAATTGCTCAATCAATCTTTTGCTCTTAATAAAGTCAGTTATCTTTTTCCTTCTAATTCCCCTCCAGGTTTTTTAACAATTGTTCAGACAGACACAACAAGCAGCTTTTGTAAAGGAAGAGTGTAGGCGTTTCCTTTGGCTGTTTTCACTTTCTGCCTATGATGATGTTATGCTCTGCACCCTCCCCAAGTCCTAATCATATACAATGAGTGTGCTAGGAGCCCATATTTTATTTTTTTTCCCCAACTGGCATGGGTTGAGTACCTTAATTGGATAGCAAAATCATGCCAAAATATGGGGGGGGAGGGGGGGCGGGAGGGAGGGGGGAAGGTGAGGAGAATAGACATTTTGTCATCTTTTAGTTGCTGATGAGTCAGACCATTTAAGCTAAGGAAAGGTTTAAAAAAGGGAAGGGAAATGCTCTCCAGCCTTATCTACTCCAACATTAATTTGGGTAGAAGGTAGGAGTGGAGGAAGTCTGAGTAAATCTGTTCCTTGTTCAAGTTGCCTTTAGCTGGTTACCGTCATCTGCAAGCTGAGAGATGATGCTTTAAATTGTTGCCCACCTCTGAGTGGCTGTGACTGAGAGGAGGAGGCCCCATGTATACTTGCCTTGGTTTTGTGTGTGTACAAATGCCACTCATACTTGATGCATGTATAGAAAAAAGGCTGATGCTGGCTTCAGTTGTATTGCTATGTGGGAGGGAGACTATGTTGTACCTGTACAAAGCATATTTATACCTGAATAAACCTGCCCCTGGACGGTTTAACTCTCCTGGCTTAAAAAAACCTAAGTAAACTGTCCTTAATTGACATGGTCACGCAACTGCAAAGATAATCTGTGGGTCAGGCCATATCTCGAAGCAGAACTGGTTGGTCCCATTCAAAATGGATGAGAAAATCAGGTTGAGCAGATACCAAGTAACTTAAGAAAAAGCAGGGAAAAAAAACAAACAAACAAAACAATACCATAAAAGAGGTGTAATCAGGAGAGTTACAAGTGATCTGAATGCTGAATAGGAAGAAGAGGCAAGAGGGTGTGGTACTGCAGAAAGTGCCAGCAGCACAGTCCTTACTTAAACTTTACTTAAACTTGCCTGCATGTTGATTTTAGAGTAGGAACAGTCAGGTCAGACCTATATGTTCAAAGGAAAAGAGAGGGAGAATGTCAAGAAAGTGGTGTTACCTCATTGTGAAACAAGGGGGAGGCCTGGTGTCCTAGAGGAGCTGGTGGAAATCACGTTACACAAGGGCACATTTGCACTGCAACAACTCCTGCTCTTGTCAACAAATTTAAGCCAGCCTTGCATTTGCCCATGGTCTTGCGGGCATTGACTGCTTGTGCACAGGGCTGGCCTCTCTGGCAGGTTTTGCAGCCTGTAGCAAGCCTTGTGCTCCTGTGTTTACATTGCTATCAGTCCCCAAGTAAGGTGATTTGAAGCTAGCTCAATTGGGCCTATCCTGTATGCAATTGCTGTGGTGCAGACATGCCTTGGGAAGTTTAAAAGCCAGAAAAACCCAGATGAATATGCTAAAGGTAATGAGAAGGAAGTGTTTCCCTACCTGATGGGCTATTTTCAACTCTACTTTTGAGGCTAACCCTGCCTGAAGGTAAAGAGGTGAGGAAGAAGTTTGTTCATTTTATCATCCAGCCGCTTCTGTCCCTGGTCACAGTCTTCATCTGTCTCAGTTGAAGGCAAACCCTCCAGCATAGCTCAGAGGAAGGCTGCTCCAAATGATGACGGTGTCTTCAAGGTGCTAACATAGTAGCGGAGACCAGTTGGATACTGACATTTCTCATTAATGTCCCTTTGCTTGGCTTTGGAGATGGAGGAGGAGCAGTGAAGGAGCTGCTGTGCCTGTTGCAAGCCAGCAGGCTATCTCCTTGTGTTGGGGTGATCCTCCCTTGGCTGGGTCTTCTGGCCTCAGGGCTGTTTGCATTGTGAGGATGGCACAAAGCAGCCTTACTTCAGGGAAGGATTGGGGCCCTGGCCTTATCTTGTTTTGGTTATATTAAATAATCCATTTGTCTGCCATGCTATTTGCATAACTTATTTAAATAGTTTTACATCAGACACACTGAATCATGAGACTGAAAGTCTAGACAATGCTTACTAGGCTCAGCCTGCCTTTAACCCTCCTGTGTTGCCATTTTTCTTCTCTTTCCCTTCAGGATTACCCTGCTCTACATGTGGTCTATGTGGGACATATGAGGTGCCTGATAGTGCCAGGACTTCAGAGTGAGCAAACTTAAATCGCTGAGGGAAGAGAGTGAGAACACAGAAGGCAGAAATAAGGGAGGGGGAGAAGGTGGCATGGAGGAGGAACAGGGCTGTGAGTTGTCTGGTTTTTACTAGGTCAGCTCTGAGTGAGGCTGTTGGGCAAATGGCTTTGGACAGACAAACTTAGGAAAGGACTTTAGCTCCATAGCTTGCTTTCTGATAGGCACTTCCTTGGACTGCTGCTAGAAGAGATAATTTATTTCAGGAAGAGCAAAAGAAGGAGATCTAGAGTTACCTTGTGTTAAAGTAGGCTTATAGGCAGAGGCTGGAAGCTGGGAATTGGGAGAGAGCAAATGGAGTAAAAAAGATATTTGTCATTTTTGGGAAAAGCCAAGAAAGCCCATTCGTTTCCCTAGGTTCTTCCCATTCCTCTGAAAGTGCATTATAAATTACTAATAATTCATAAATGGCTTGTGTTATGGCATGCTTGACAAATTCATCTGTCTCTCCTTCTTGACGGCACATTCCAGGTTTTATGTCTTGCTGTCACAAGCCTGTGTTGTTATAATTTCATTATATGTTGATTTTGACGTATGTTTCCTGCTATATTGTGTGCACGGGAACCGAATCTCTATTTTGGAAAAAAGGGGCACCAGGGCTTCTGGTTCCTCATCTTTCGCTTCCACATGAAAACGATTTTGTCAAGGGTTGCTCTAGCCCTGGCTGCCTCTTCTAAAGGGCTTCAGGATGGCAGGGCTGTGATGGAACAGCACTTCCACCTAGTGGTCGGCAAAAATAAGGCAAGTCCTACAACCTGGGGACTTCCAAGTCACGCAACAAAAGCATGAAGCCAATTTCCAAAACTTACCCTAACATGTAGCAATGGATTTTTCATATCCTAGAAGTGATAACAAAATAATCTGGGGTTGGGGTTTTTTTTGTGTTTTCAAGTCAGTTCTTGGACTTGGTTCAGTGGGAATCCATGCAGTTTGATAGACCCCAAGTTCAGGGATGCCATAACAGCAAGATGAAGAGGACAAGATCATGTGTTCCTAAATCGAAGAGCGATGCAACACAGCATTGTGTTACACTTGCAAGATGCTCTGCACCGATCTATGTATCCTGCAGTGTTCTATACAGGTCTGTATTTACCCTTAGTTTACAGGTGGGAAAAACAAAGTATTAAGGAGTATGGCAGATACTTTAACAAACAGCATCTGTTCTGAATGCTTGTTTCTGTGTGCTGTGTGTAGATACTGTTTCTCCAGAGAAGCTGAGCAGTTAACTAACGTTGGTAAGGTTTTAGAGTGCATACAGTTCCAGCACTGCAGGATCCCAGTCTGCAAGATAATATTCCAGTGCAGATAAATAACCATCGCAGCAACAGCAACACTACAGTGTAATGTAATACCAGAGAAACCTTTAGGTCCACTGAAAACCAGACCTAATGTCTCAAGCCAAGCTCTAAAAGAACTGACACCTTTGAGGTGAACAGTTACTTCTGAACAAGTTAGAGAGGCCAAGCTCGGTAGGGTTAAATCACACCGGTGTACTGACAGTAGCGAGAAGCCCTATAAACTTCTAAGAGTAAGGCCCAGGTTTGCTGTCTCCTACTGCCATTGCCAAGCTGTGCCGCCTCCTTTCAGCAGCTAGCTGTTGTGAAAGAGGAACTTGGTGTTCTGCAAGGGCTGTTTCCCAACAAGGAGGCTCAAAGGGTGGAATTGTTATTGTGGAGACTGGGGAATTACATACATACACACACATACAGGCACACACACATACACCGCTGCTCCCCCCTGGCTCTTTTGAAGTGAAGTTGTAAGTTCAAAAGTAAGGATCAGAGCAACTGAGGTGATACTGCTGTGGAACTGCAGTTCATGACTGACATCTCTGGGCTGATTCAACATCCAGGCATGATACGAGGTGTGTTTAAGTTATTTTAAGATGCCGTGGCCTGCCTTAGGCCATCCTGAAATTCTGACACCTCGCCAAATATTTGACTCCTTGGGGGAGGGGTTGATCTTCTGATAGCCACACCCTCCTGATCGGCTGCCCAAATGCAATTATATAAAAAAAATATAAAAGCCTTTATTGACACAGAAAAATGAATAATTTGTACTGGAGGAACACACAGGTCATTGTTCCTCTTCTGCTGTGTGACTCATCCGGATCAAGCTGTCTGTTCAGTGTATCTACTAATGCAGCAACTTGGAAAAGCTAACCCATAAGTGCTTCTTTTGTTTCCTAAAAAACAATCGCTGGATGCCTTTTGAAACTTTTCAGCTTTTTTCTCAGCCTGCCGTGTTTTGGAACAAGAAGAGTGCAGGCACTTTCTTGGCAAATCTTCCGTAACTTTTTCTGTTCCACCCTTAGACAGTACCTTCTTTTACTGGGCTTGCAACAGAAGTGCTTTACACCTCTGAAGAGAGGAAACCTTAATGACATGCCTGTGAGGCGAGCGAGCTGAAGGGTAGCATAATGTCACGCCTTACCATTACATTGGGTTCAAAATACACTCCCGAGGTCTGGACCCTGAGCGTGACCTCCCTTGACCTGATGCATCTGTACTTAGTAGTGATCTTCCTGGGACAGAGGCAAGACGTGAGCCTTTACCCAGTGGACCCCCTTTCCTTCTAGAAGTATACAACATTTGCACTTGCAGCCCCTTGTGCCATTGAAGTGACTGCAGTGTCAGAGTGAGAGCCAAGCAGATGAAGATACACCTCTGTGGCTTTCTCCTTGCCATCCGCCTGTTGCACAAGTGCATAGCATCAAGCAGGGAGTTTGCAAGAGCATGTTGCCTCCCCCAGCTTCCCCCCTTGCACATCTGCCTGTATCCTGCCCCTTTGGCACTGCAGAATTGCCCCATGTGCAATGCAGCTGGAGAGGGCTCTGCCTGCAGAGGAAGTATGACATTCATCCCTAAACTCAGGAACATTTCTGAGTGCTTTCTCCCTTGGGTTTTGTTTGGTTTTGGTGTTTTGTTGCTGTTTGTTTGTTTGTTTTTAGGGTGGCTGACTGTTAGCTCCTAGGTTCTTTCAGATGAGGTATTAATCAGAAATAGGCTAATATGCAAATAAATATATTACCCTCAATTAAAAAAAAAAAAAAAAGACTTCAGAAAATGAACTTATCTCAATACCGCTTGGGTAGTTGAAGCAGCTGCAAGAAAGCTAATAGCAGGGTTGAAACCAGACTTGCCAGCAATTTCATTCTTGGCCAGACAGTCAATTTTTTCATGCTTTTGTCTGGCTGTCTCTCAGTAGGGCTGCACAAGGAGAGCANTGCTTGGGTAGTTGAAGCAGCTGCAAGAAAGCTAATAGCAGGGTTGAAACCAGACTTGCCAGCAATTTCATTCTTGGCCAGACAGTCAATTTTTTCATGCTTTTGTCTGGCTGTCTCTCAGTAGGGCTGCACAAGGAGAGCAGTTTTACTTTCTTTCGTTATTATACATATATTTTTCTGCTGAATTCATCTATGACTGCCATAATAACTCAGTGGCACTCTGTTTCCAAGGAAGCTTGAGGACTGAATAATGAAGATGAATCAGGATTCCAGAAAGAAAAAGAAAATTCTTCTTTTCCATGCAGCCCAAACCCAATAATCTGCTTTTGCCAACCTGCCCCTATGAAATAAAAAAGAAGCATTCATTTGTGCTGCCTCATTTTCCTCTGCATATAGTGAAAGGATTTTTTGTTGTGATCTGTCACCCTCATGTGCAGTCTCTAAACAGCCTGTGCCCCCTTCTACTCCACGCAGTATGAAGAGCAGTTATTTCTCATAGGAACTCATTTAACATACCTATGTGTTGGTTTGTAGCAGAGGTCACACTCTCTGGACTTCGTTTCAGCTGGGATCCTCCTCTGGACAAAGGTGATGTGTCTTAGAGCGTCTTTGGCTTGCCAGGAACGTTTATTAAAATACCACAAGTTCAGACAATGCTGGTTATGAGGAGTGCAAAGTGCGTTATATGTGGGAGGACTGGCGCAGAGTTTCCAGTAAAAATGAAGTGACTTAGAAAACTCTTCTTCACCCTGGCACATCCCAGGGAGCGTATTCTATGTCTGTATGTCTGGTGGAGCCTGCTCACGCTCAGTGCACAATGTGTGCTTGTACATGTCTCACAGAAAACCTTGGGAATCGTTTAGCTCCTCACTCGCACACAGCACAGGTTTCATAGTGTCCCAAAGAGTATTCTTTTGTGTACAATGAAAGCCTGTCTCAGATTTTAAGCATAGTGGGGGCCAGAATTTCAGCAACTGTAAATCAATGGAGTCCCAGGGAAGCTGGTGGGGCTCTGTGAATTTATGCCAGCTAAAAGTTTGGTCCTCAACTATCTCCAATACTCTGCCCTGAAGATGTAGGCAGCATGGGCAGGAGGCAGCTCTACACGTAATGACAGCCTGTGGAGCTATAGCTCAATGCCTGCAGTGAGCCACGGAGCTAATGCAATGTGGTTTCATCATCCATTCAGGCAATATGAGGACAACAATATTGCAAGACAATCTCAGGCTGTTGCTTCAAGCTATTTTGCATCTCTTAGAGGCTTCAGCTCTCATAGGAGCGGTGGTCTCTTCTCAGGCTTCCTTGGTGGTGGTGAAAAAACAGGCTGTTTCTTATTCCCCCTTTCTCTGACCTCTCTGCATCTCACAGGATGGGGAAGATTTCCTCTGGCTTTTGATTGTTTTTGTTTTGGAGGGATTTTTGCTACATTTGAGCTCCAATTAAGCCCAGGGACTTTTTGTGATCCTGGCAGTAGGTCCTGAGCAATTGATGAGAGCCTTGAACAAGAACTGCCTCAGAAGATGGAAGTCAATGACTTCAAAGGATTGAAGGCGCTTTGCACCAGTCAACCTTCCAGTTCTGTCCTCTTCAGTAATCCCATGGGACTTGCTTTCATGGCTTATCCTCTTTGACTTTTGCCATGACTCTTGTCATCTTTGAATTCACTGTTCAACTGATAGTTCAAAGCATACGTCAAATTTGAGGTAAAAACAATAAAGGTTAAAGAAAAGGAGGAATGTCTTTTCAGCTACATTCCTTAAAACTGATGTTATATGATTTTTATTAACTTCATAGCCACATATAAGTCATTCTCTAACTCAGTCAAGCTCCAACTAGGTACAGATAATGTACCTACCAAAAAGTTGATGGAGCTATGCTCACTTGTATCTGCTGACCCTCTCCTGGTTTTGAGCCATAAAACCCTAAGTGGATTGGGATTTGACGGCATGAAAGAGCACAATTGACTTCTCAAAGCAGTTTTGTTGCTGATAGCACTCATTGTACAAACTTGCAGTACTCTGGTTCTCACCTGCACACTTTTCTTCCCCTGTGTCTAAGACTGAAATAGAATCCAGGTAAGGCTGGAGTCAGGAGACCACAGCCAAAGATCTAAGAAGATCCAGCTCTGCCAGAAACCTACAACTTCAGTTTAGGTTAAGTGTTTGTCTGTGTTCCAGTGACCCACCTTTTGATAATACTTCCTTACTCTTAGACCAGTGTAAGGGCAAAATATAATCACATTTGTAAGCTGCTCTGAAGTCACAGTGCTAGTCTGTGGTTATAAAGTACTGCCTACTTTTGCTTGTGTCTTAAGGCTACGGGTGACTTTTTCCTTCAGTTAAGTGTCTAGGGGACAGTACACAAACATGCGAGTCTGAGAACTCAGACCTTCTGCCCTATCTGCTATTGATGCCAAAGAAAACTCTGAGTGAGGCTGTGGGTATGAGTGCTATTTTCATCTGGGTTGTGAGTTCCTCAAGCACTTTGAAAATCCCATTCTGTGCCTGAGTCAGCAATGTACATTTGGCCCATACCAAGGTACCTACTCACTGATCCTTTTGCCAGCAGCTAGCAGACAAACCCAAACCCTTCAGTCTGGGCTGTGATTTCACTGATGTCATGTTAGTCTGAAATACAGATGAATATGACTCTGTTTCAGAAGAGGCTGTCTTCCAGCATCTGAAGATGTACATTCATCTTCAGTAGGAGTGGAGGATTTCAGTGGCTAGGAGTACTGTGTGATTTCCCTTTAAGTCTGTTAAACTGACAATAGTGGGGTATAAAGGAAACCAAATAAGATCCTGGCACCACAGTTATGGCTTTCCTGAGCTTATAAACTGGGTAAATGACAGAGAGATCCTGAACTAGAGAGAGTGACAGTGATAAATGGCAGATCAATGAGTGGGTAGGTGTATTTTAGGGGGAGAGAAGTGGCAGACCCCACCTGTAGAATGCCACTTCAGTTCATACTTACAAGCTTCTTCCCCTCTGAGGGTTGAGCTCATTTTAAGGAGAATGTTTAGAAATAAATCTGGTAGGAGAAAGGCAGATGTGAAAGGTGCTGTTCTGAGGTCCCAGGCTTGGTCATCTTCCCCTTCCCTCTTTTACTGGGTCTTTTAAAAGAGTTTATGTCCCTTGTCCCCACTGCCACTCCCTCCAGGTGCCTTGCTTTCCTTGCTTGGCTTAGCAGATGCTAGGAATGTTGTAAGCAACCCAAGGAAAGTCTGAGTTGGTAGATAGACACTGCCAGTCCTCGGACCTTCTCCCCCACCTGCCTTAAAGCTTTTTCTTCTGCCACTGCCACCACCTTGAGGCACTACTCCAGCCAGGGCAATGACCAGGTTATGGCTGAGCTATTTGTGCTGCCTGGGGCAGGAGAGGAGAGGAAGGGAAAAGCTGAGCTCTGCTTATCTGGGGCCTGCTTTTGTCCTTCCCACGTCCCCCAAAGCCTCAGCTCCTCTTGAGAGCAGATGCAGTGGCCTAAGGATGTTCAGACAGTGGGAGGTAAGCAGCATCTCTTAAAGTCAAAGCAGGCTCTGAAGAGTAGCAAACAGGGTGTGGGAGGGTGACAGTGTTCAAGTTCAGTGTCTGGTTGGAAGCCAGTGATGAGTGGTGTCCCTCAGGGATCGGTGTTGGGACCAGTCTTGTTCACCATCTTTGTCGCTGACAGGGACAGTGGGATTGAGTGCGCCCTCAGCAAGTTTGCCGATGACAC
>NDXB01013875.1:9469-24776 GCA_002631895.1 Agapornis roseicollis
TTTTTTGTTCTTCTTTCATTGTGTGCAAAAGGAAGAGGGGGATTACATGGCTATTAAGAAACAGAAAACACATGAATGCAAAGGTCTGTGTTCCTCTTTAGGGTCGCTAATGCTCACCTTATATTCCCAAGGAGTTTGAGCTCCTGCAGGGATGTCCCTATGATAAATCCTCAGAATATCTTGAATGCCATTTAGTTGTTTGGGGGAGATTTTGTCTAGTTTGGAAGCAGACAGGAGTTAAAGACATCCTGGACTCATCTAAATCCTTTTAAAATGACTGGTGAGAAACTGGATAAAAGTCTGTCCTCTTACTCCTTCTTCTTACTCAGTGAATTCTCATTAGTTTTGAGGTTTAAAAGGTAAAAGTATGGTAAAGGATAATGTGTTTGCAAGAGAGAATTTAGCTTCCATTGATGGAAAAAAAGCAACACGTGCGGATCAAATGGTTTATGAAAGCAAAGTACTTGCTCGCTGCTTCCCTACAGATCACAGCTCTGTAAAGTTTGATTTGGGTCTGGAGACTTCACACATCCCTTGGGCTTCGAGGAAACCCAAGATTAGTTCAATTGAGTTAGTAACAGATTTGGCACAAAATGCTGCCAATGGCACTATAAAAGCCATAAAAAGCCTGGATGATTTGACTGAGGTTGATCCAGCCCCTATGCAGGACAGCTGTATCAGCTCTAGCTGCCTGGAAATATCTGGAGAATGGGCACTAAAGTGAAGTCACAAACTCTTAGGACACCAATTCTCACTTTGGTCTTTGAGACAAAATTTCAACTTTACTAATGCAGGTTTCAGCTGAGGAAGTGCAAAGTTAGCTCATTGATTTCAAAACAGACTGTGGGTTCTCAGCACAGCTGTTTATCAGGACACCTGCATAGGTGGGTTTGAAAGTAAGGAGATTAGCTGCCTTTGTCCTGTTCCCAGATCTGTAAATCTAAAATGGTAGAAGGTCCTGTCTTCAGTCTTCCTTTGAGGAAAAAAATACCAGCTTCCAAGGGGACTGTATTATCTCTCAAGAAAACAAGTCTGTCCTCACAACAGAGAAAAGACTGATGAGTTATAAACATAAATGGAATTCCTATTCAGAAGACTAAGCTCACTCTCTCAGGGCTTAGTGTTCCCTAATTGTCTTGTTTACAGTCTGAGGATCAGAGTGAGTGTACCCTTAGGGAGGATGGCAAACCGTGACTTTTCCCTGGAAAAAAATGTAATATTCAGTTATCCTGCATGCTTCAGGTGTCAGTGTGTTCCAATTACATGTAAACAGCATGCCACCAGTGGTGTGTAGTGCTGGAATATGCACAGCCTACTCTGAAGTATGAATTTTAGTGACTTTCTGGTATTCATATGGATATCATTGATTAACAGGCAGTGGTGGTTTTGAAGTCTAAGTTTTGTAACATGCTTTTGAGTTTTAAGGTTGAAATTTTCTATGTGTGCCAATAGGAGAGTTCGAAGCCTCAGAAAACAGCCGGTGTATGTCTTGAACACTGTTGTTCAGGGGTGTCTGTGTTCTAGTAACAAGTGCCTGTCCTGCAAATCGGTATGTCTGACTCTGCTTGCATGACATTTCAGTCCTGGAAGGTTTCTCTTCATGATTGCTACAGTCTGCCTAAATAGGTTAAAAGAGATTATGCTGTTAATTAATGAACAAGGTGTTTGAAGGCTGCCTTCTGCCCTTAATGTTTTTGATTTGTCTTCAATTCCCATAAGGTAATTAATTTTCCAAGGGCAAGCATATACTTAGGTTATCTCTGCTCGTTGCTTAAACACAAAAATTGTGACCAAAACCACTATTGAGTTTAATGGTAAGAGAGGATCATTCTCATAGGTGACAGTATCCTTTCTCTCCAACTTTCTTGGAGTTAACAGTTGAAACAACACAGTGAATCCTTTGTAAGGATTTTAAGTATGCACATGCTATTTCATTTCATCCTGTCACACAAGTAGGGGTGCACCATTGTCTCCTTCCCTTGTCAGCTCTTCTGTTTCTCTGAAAGCAAAGAAAACCTTAGCTTGCTCTATTTCCAGTGAGTCAGTATCAGTCTTTCTTTCTCTAAACCTGTTGTGAGATCAGAGATAGGAGTTGTTGTATGGGAGAGCTGCTACTGTGTAAGCTCAGCAATGGAGCCAAAGTAAGAGTAGCATTGGTTTCCCTCTGCTCACTGTCCCATCTGCCAGAGGTAAGATCAAGAAACTTTACATATCTGTAGATGTACAAAGCCAAAAGGAGAGCTTGTTTTGGAGTACCTGCAGGGAGGCTAAGCTCGCACCCCTACTTATTGGGAGCAGTAACTCTGCTGGAAACTAGTGCAGCTTAAGCAGATACTTTAATTAAAATTATACTAATTTAACAAGCTACAAATTCTGATTAAGAGTCAGAAAACTGTATGTAAAGCATTATAAAAGTTTATTGTCTCAGATATTATTCATTATTAAATGTTTTCAAGACCTTTGTGGTGAAACAGAACCAATGGTAATTTGTTGTGGAGGTCATATATGCTCTGCAGATGTTTAGCGTATTTCACAGAACTACAAACAGGCCTAAACTTAGAGTCAGTGAGACACAGGCTCAGGTGTACTTTTAAATGTTTTCCTGGGCTGGAGGTGCATATAAAAGTGAGGCTTTTCCTCTGGTCATGTCACACAGATTTATTGTAATTGCCTTAAAGGTCGGCACTGAAAATTGTTTTATTTTGAAAAGCTTGAAGTGAGTTGAATAGTTATTATTAGAATGTTCCATGATCCTTTAAGGAAGTAGTTGCTGACTTATTAGTGATGTGTTATTGCTGTATGCCTTTGCTTGGACATCTGCAGGTGTAAGCAAAGCCATGCTGTTTAGAAGATACTGTCTCTTATGTGCAAAATTGGGTGTATAACATTCTGTAGGGTGAGTCTGTTAGTTTGGGAATTATGTTTTGTTTGTTGTTTTTTAAGAGACTTTTTATGGCACTCAGAGCTCTGAATATAAGCAGAAAGCTGTGAGATAAATACATGGTGCTGCATGCTTAGAGCTGCATTTCCTGTCATCATCCTTTTGTGTGTCTAACAGATATTGTTTTATCGTGGAAAAAGTTATAATTTCTGTAAATTAGGAAAATAAGTTCAATGAATCATGCTAAAAGGCAGTCTCATACTGTTGTCATTAATGGCTTCCCCTGGGAAACTGGCAAATTGATAAATTAAGCTTTTCTCCTGTGACAGCCTTTCACACACTTAAGATGTAGTCCTACTTTAGTCTTCAGCAGCATTAAATCAATCTATTACAGAAATTCTTTGCCTTGCTAGCTAGGTACAAAATAGATCTAGAGACTTTGCGCCTCAGTTCACTGTTTAGTTCTATGTCAGAGTTTTGGCAATCACAAGAGGCTTAAATTTTGTATTTGTGTTGAAATGCATCCCTAATTAAGATGTCTATAGTTCTTCAAGCCTCTCTTCTTGAAAACCAATTAGTACATATCACACTAGAACATAGTCTTTTTATGAAGACTCAATTAAGGAAGCTATAATGAGGCCAAACAAGGTAAAGCTTCTAGTGTGCATCATAGAATCATTCATACACAGTAGATCTTGAAAGACAGATGCAAAGTCAAATCTCACTTTGAACCTGCTTTCATCTATTAGTAAAAAATTTTATATGGTGTCTGTACTAACAAGAAGCTCATAAAAAAACCCTAAGCAAACTAAGAAACTCTTAAGATACTAAGTAAGAGATGAATTTTGGTTGTGTCCCATGTGGACATGGAAAACTGATATTTTTGTTTCAAACTTTTTTAGGAAGGATTATAGTTTATTTCATTGGCTATTACCAGATGCTACCAAATCATTACTGTTTGTCAGCATCTCCTTTTGTATATATTTCTTTTTTTTTTTTTCATTTCCCCCAACTATAAATAATTTTTATTAAGACAAATTGTCTTCATAGAAATACCAAGAGGTAGTTTTTCAGCATTGCATGTAATATGTTGCTTCGGTTTCTCAGGATTCCAAGTACTAAGTTGCTTTTAAAATGCAGAAAGTGATACTTTGAAAGACCTCTGTGATATTGTTGATTACTGTGTTTTGTGATACCTGCAGAACTGAGATGCCAATGAGAATCTCTGTTGTGTGAAGATTGCAGTAACAGCTGGTACCGACTAGTTTTAGTACTCTGTTGGTCAGAGTGATAGAAAACATGGTAAATTTGACTAAGCATTTGTCAGAAATCTGAGCTTGGGCTTCAGTATTTAAGAAAGTTGAAAATACTGTAGTTGATTATGATGTCATTAATGTTTCTAGGCAGAATGTGGCTGAATTGAACACAGGTTTATATATTATAATCTGGTTTACAGTATATGTATTACCAGTGCAAGCTATGATTAAGAAGAATAAGAAAGATGATGAAAAACTTAGAATAAAAGAAGATAAGATGGAAGGAAAATTGCATAGGTCACCTTTACAAAAAAGAATCTTAAATTATATAATTGTTGTGGACGCAATGAATCCGACAGCATCTGTCTTGTTAAATGAAGGGCTCAATTGTTCAGCTTTTGACTGCTCTTGTTCTGTCATATTTATAAAGGAAACTACCTGGTTTGTGTCACTTTTAAAAAGATAAATGTGATCCTTAGGATTTGAGATGACTTTGTTCCCTGTTACTGTTGCTAAGTACTATTATTCTCAAAATATAAAATCTAAAGAAATTGGCAGAATGCCTTCATCTTTATTGATCAATACAATACATAATACCAGTAACTCATAACCAGCATAATACTGTTTATCACAAGTGGTAATTCCAGGAAAATCTTGAGTATTGATATGAATCTTTTTATTTGATTATGCATGTGGCTCTCAGATTCTGTCTTGGCACAAGTTTGATGAGTCTGGCCCTCTGCTAGTATAGCATGTCAGTTTAGTCATATATTGAAATATTTGCAGCATCCAGATGCTAGAAGGAAAGCATGAGAAACCAAAGTCATGTTCTAGTCCTTCAACCTTCATAGGTTAATTACTGGCTTGTTTCAGTAAGGGAAAGTATTGAGTAATAACTGACAGATCTCCATTCACCTCCATCTTTACCCTCTTTCATTGCTTCTCCTAGAAAGTTCATTAACTTCTTTTAGTTCATTATAATCTTCATTTCGTATGAATCCTTTAGCATTTTAGAAGTCATTAACACACAAAGGGTGTTGGTATCATGAGCTTTGTCCCAGTCACAGGTGGTAATTATTGATCATTAGTTTTCTTTGTTTAGTCACCAAATTTTACATCACATCCTATTCCTGGCAAGCACCTCACCTTTGGGGGCCACTCATTAGGTTTTTCTGTCTCTATTCATCTAGCTATGCTTGGAGAACATACGTGTTCTATCATATTTCCAGGTTCTCAAAGTATTGATTTTAAATTATATTCAAGTTCACATTCCATTTCTTAGGCACAGCACTTGACTTCTATTTTAGGAAAGGAAAACCTCCCAATTTCATCTGCAGTGTAACAAAATGCTCGAAAGTATTCAAGAAAATGCCATTATTAATTCAATGTCTTACAAGTTGGTGAAGGCTGAGTAAATTCCAAGAGGCAGAAAGAAGGAGTTGTATTTGTGTGCTGCTGGGATACCAGGAGACTTTTTCACTAAGAAATGGGCAGGGGGTAAATAGTTCAGGGAAAAAGGATGAAGGTTGATGACTCCCTTCTCTCTTCGGTTTTACAAATGAATGAGTGAGTTTAATTTTGTACTGAACACTGCATTAAAACAGCCTTCCATGAAGCTTCTTTCTGACAATATCTGTTAATCTATTTAACAAGATTTGAAAGAAAGCACTTTGGCCAGGTTCCTGAGCTGTAGTTCCTTTGTCTTGTTGTGTTATAGATTTTAGAAAATTTAATTTGTTTCCTCAGGTCTGATTTGGTATTGACTTATTGTTAGGGCTCTTGATGACATATCTCCTAAGTATCACAAGATTTTGAGTCATTTTTACACAGGTGAACCCAGGCTGTGTGTCTTCTAAAGAGGTTATTCCAAATATCAGTATGGAAGACAATGTGTGTGGCTGCAAAGAGAGAAGAAATGGGGATTTTGGGGTTTAGCATTAAATATTCAGTTTTCAAGTATAAATCCATTTATTTGTTGGATTTAGCTAGACTGTAGTCCAAAAAAGAGGTCATTGGGCCTTCATCCAGTAAGGCACTTAAACACATTTGTAACTTTAAATCATGAGTGACTGGATTCAAATAATGACCCTAAGTGTTTTGTTTGACTGGCTATCCATTGATTGCTTTTTGGCATGAATCTCATTCTTTAAATGAAGTTAGCCAAGAAATTAGAAGCCTTAGTTCACTTGCTTGTTTGGAGAACAGTACCAAACACAGGGCTCTGATGATGGAGCTTTGGAAGGCTGAGCAAGATCTATTTTCTATTGAAGAAAATGCTATTATACATGAGTTCTGTTAATTACTGCTTGATTTGAAGATCCTTATGGTTCTCTGCGCTTAGCCAGGTCCCATCACGCGAAGAAGAATATACTCATTTAAGGTTCTTTTCAAACTCATTTCAGCATTTACTCTCACCTTGTCCGTTGAGACTTCTGTAGACTGTGGATGGCAATCAGTTCTTGTAAGTGTTTTGGCTGCAGGTGTCAATAGTTTGATAACTGGGGACAGAATATAATTTTGAGTCAGTAAGTGGATCTTTATAGTTGTAAAAATAAAAGTTCTGTAGAAGAGTTTGCCATCCTGCCTCAGCCGTGTTCCATATCATTTGTGGAGTGGAGAGGGGTTGTGGTGGTGAGTTATCTCAGTTCATACAACAGAGCTTCATGGAGATGAGCAGTTATTTACTATGTTACAGGAAAAGTCATGTAGCTTTGTTCCAGAGCTTGCCATAATGTTGAAATAGGTTTCTTTCAGGCCCTGAGCTCCAGCCAGCTTGTACCCTGATCATCATTCCTGTAATATCTGCTTTGGTGATTGTAGGATGTGTAATGTAGCTGCTATATTTGTGATGGTCTGCTTAGCTTCTTTTTCTGATATTCCGTCTTTACCTTTCTTTAAACAGCTTTAATTAATTACCTAAATAGCCCATGTGACTATTTTTTCTCTGAATCTTTAATTTTCTGCAAAAAGCATTCACTTTCCTTTTAGGCTAAAGTGTTATGGTTCCCCAGCTGCTGTGAGTGTATATTGCTTTGTATCCCTTTGCAGCTCCTCAGCAGCCCAGCATTGCCTTCTGCACATGTATATAGGTTGGAGCACCAGACAGAGTGCAAGACCCTCATTACAGAAGCAGAGTAAAATCAAAGGATTAATTTTCTTTGCAGTATATGTTGCTGGTGAAGAAATAAAAGTTTATTAGATCTCTTCCTATTTTGAAAGAGATATAGAAAAAGCAATGCAGAGCAAGTAAAAGCACTTATATCGGCAGCACATTAGAACGCTTTGTGTGTGACGACACATCTTTGCTAATTTTTGCCATTTCTGGTTCTGAAGCTATGAATCAAAAAAAAAAAAAAACAACCAAAAACCAAAAAACCAGTGTCCTAAAGTTTCATTACAGGAAACTGATTTCATGACTCTATATATTTCCTGTGATAATTGCCATTATTCCAACAGAAGTGTACTTCTTGACAGGAACTACTCATGGCTGTTTCAATGATGAGCAGGAAATGAAGACATGGTGTTTGGTCTCAGACACCAAGATATCAGTTAAAAGGCCCTTACGGGAAATTCATCCCAGAGGAAACTTGGAAATGCTGTAATAGCCAATTTCTGTTGCAGATTTCCTGAGGAGAATCTTTTCTGTTTAGATAGGGAAGATGGTTTCATTAGAAAGCTGAAGAATGATTGCAAAGAAAGTTTCCCATGAGAAGGTCACATTTACCTCTTTAAAATTAAACACATCATTAAAAGGTCTTCCTTGAATCAAGGCTAAGGGAACAGATCAGTAACTCCACTTTCACACCTGAATACTTATGAAGCAAAATGTGTGAGGCTTCTGAAACTTTACTCTTAATTTCTGCTTTCAGTGGACTGGTTTGCAGATAACTGAATTCCTTTTTCTCCCAAGATTAATTTTTTTAAGATGTGGCAGCATCCTAACTGGGGAAAAAAACCACATGCTTAATGCATTGAAGTGTTCACCAAAAGTGTTTTCTTAAACAGGTGAATGGGAGGATACAGCACCTAGAGAAGCTGTGCTCACTGAATGCGTTTGCCAAAGGAGTAAAATAAGTATATGTGGAACACAAGGTGGATAGTGCTAAATGCATTATTGGCCTGACTGGGGACATAGCACAGACAATGACAACCTGTCAAGAATGCAAGGTAGAGGGGCATTGGAACTTTATTATGGAGCTGAAGTTGTGTAAAATCATGGCTACTTTAGTCAGCATCTCAGTCATGCTGGACATTCTGGATACCTACCTGCTTCGTCAGGCTGTTTTCAGATAGTTTATAAATGTCTGCCAAATTTGAAAATTGAAAAGGATTCATTTGTTTGGAAGATTGTATAGTCCCAGATTGTGTGAATTCCTGGGGGTTTTCAAAAGCTGACTGGAAAAAAGGGCTAAGCTCATATCTGACCCTGCTTTTCAGCAGGAGACTGGACTGTGGCCCATCAGCTGAGGTCCTTTCAAGCCGGAATAAACCAGGGATCCTTATGTTTTGTCTATATGCAGGGTGAATAAGATTCTTGGCCATGGGTACTCTTCTTTAAAACAATCTAAGGTCAAAGAAGGAACTCGGAAGTTGTGACAAGTGAAATAGAATCATCTGTCTCTGTACACACAGAGCTAAACAAGTGCCTTTTCTTAAAATGTTTAGCTGTGCACTGGATCTGTTGAAATGTAGCCTATGAAATAGTTGATGAAACTACACCAGCACTATGCCAGAAGATTCAAGTTAGTTTTTTAATCAGAGCTGGGAAACTTTCAAACTGAAGAGATTAGAGGAACTAATATAATTGGGTAGTCAGATTTTAAGACATTCACAGAGGACTCCACTAGGGAAGCTAAATTTTCCCGCAATTGCTTGCTTGCATTTGGACATAGGCAGAATCCCTGCTCAGCTGGGGAAACTGGCTTGGGGGAAAGAAAACAGAAATAGAAAAAACCCCAAATGTTCTGAAAAAGCATCTTTGGATAAACTTGTTATTTATGAAAAATTGACTTTCATGTTTGGTTGGTTGTGGAGGTGGAATGTAATGGCAGACATTTCAACAATAAGTTGCCATTTAGATTCTAGACAGTGGGTCAGCTGTTCAGTCCCACTTCTGCACATCAAATTTGTGCTAAAGGGGGCAGTCAATGTCATAAGCCACTCTGAGCTCTTATGTAGAAGAAATGACAATGGAAAATATTTTTCCTTTTACCCCCCACTCCCTTTCCCTTCATGCTGACTGCTGAGAGGTTTTTAAAAGCCTATCACCATCATAAGCACATGGTTGGGTTTTACCTTTATCAGACACAGAGGAGGCAGGCCAGCCTTTTGAAACTTCTCAGCAGTCAGCAAGAATAAAGTGGGCATCACAGTGGCAGGAGTAATTTTCAGCTTCCTGACAACAATTGGCAGAATGCTGGGAAAAGCTATTAAAAATGAGGTTCAATCACCAAAGTCTGTTTTGGCCTATATTTAATGAGATGTGTCAGCTAGAATTTACAGTAAGTGGCTAATTGTTAATAATAGGCCTGCCTAAGACACTGTGACTTCAGCAGATCTGCACAATACAACCCCATGTGCTTGCTGGGTTTTTCCTTATTGGGTATTACAGGTCAACTTGCCACTGTAGTGAAAGAACAGGATGTGATGGGAACAAAGGCACTGTTAACTTTATAAAAGTTTATTATATATTATTGAACATGTTATATGGGTAAATTACAACAAATAATATAAAAAATTAAAAATTCTGTGAAATGTGACCGTCAATATAAGTGAAATTTCATCTCCCTTCCTAATTGTGCTTTGGATTAAGGCAACAAGTCAGTGGTGAGCAATGTTTGTGTTTAAGGCACTGTGCTGCTTGGTTGCAAAGGTTGCATTGTTGCTCTGGGGAAGTTACTACATTTCTTTGTGTTTTAGTTTTTTATATATAGAAGGAAATGACACTTCCTTCTCTAGCAGAAGTGCATATGCACATTGAAGTGACTGTGAGGGGTAGTCTTAAGAGCCTATAAAAAGGATTTATGACATAATGACTTAATATGAACAAATCTAAACCTCACTTTCTTAATCTTTCAAATACTAAGGTTTGGAAGTCAGTTGTATCTATTAAATTAAACCATACTCAAACTTCAGAAAAAATATATAAGAACATTATTTCCAATGTGTTTGTAGCTTGCTTGAAACTTTTTAAGTATGACTTTGGACCTTTGAGTGCATTTGGCCAGTACTCAGTGCTCTGACATCCCACTATAATGTGTGGCTGTACAGGTAGTGAGGACTACTGTACTAAGACCACCTCCTGACTGTGCCATGTTCTTAGGGATGTTGCTGCCTGAGATATTTAACACTTCAAGTTTGCTTCTAGAAGGTATTTTGAGTTTTGCTTTCCTTCTGCCCTTGTCTAGTTCAGTAGAGTTTTCAGGGATGCATGATATCTTTCATTAAACTTAACAGTTTAACTAAACAGAAAAAAATTAAGAGAATGTTTTAAATCAGACCTTGTTTTAATCCCTTCACCATCACATAAAAAGTTGCGATTGTTTCTGGCTTTGCTTCTTGACAATCATTTTCCTCATATGAAAAAAGAAACTACATATAAAGTTTATCTACTTCCCAGTTTTTCTTTAGCAGTGAACAAAACCTTTCCTCATGTTTCCAAAATGCATTCTGAGGGTATAGGGTAGCTTCTACAATCCTGTACGTTGTAAGGAAATATAGTTTAAATGATCAAACACAAGTTAAAAAATTGATTGGAAAAAACAGAACTGTTTATTCAAGTGGTTATAAAATGGGTAGAAAAATTTTTAACAGCATCTGGTGGAACAAGGCAGGGACCAGGTCTAGCAGTACATACATTGAACAGGCACCCAGACATCAAGGATGCTACAAAATCATAACTGTGTTAATGGGCTTATGGTGGGTGTGCATGCCAAATAAATGGCTTGCATTAGAAAGTGAGCTTGGAAGATGGATAGCACATCCTTATGGAGAGCTGCACATTGGAATAGATCTTCTTAGTTGAGCATGAGGTCCAATATTTCAGAAGTTTTGTTTGTATAAAAGGGATCATTCTTGGTAGATTGGGTAATTTCTTAGCAATGAGCTTTCATCCCTTCTTTCCACCTTCTTTAGCTGCCAGTTTCCTCTTGAAGATTTTATAAACATATGAAGTGCAGACGAAAGGAAAAAGTAAAACTTAGAAATTGAAACTAAAGAGAAGGTATCCAGCCTTGGAGCCAGTCTCCCCAAGTCTTACGTTTCAGCTGCTCTCACTGAGTCTAAATAATGTCTCTCTTTCTGCTGATTTCTCAGAGTGTAATGAAGTAGGGTACAGATGCCTCATTTTGGTCTACAGACTAAAGTAAGAGTCACAGAAGCAGTGCTTCTTCTATATCTGTTACTCTCATTGCATATGACAGATTCTGAGGATTTTTTAGTACTTTATTTACTTCTTTAATTTTAATTTTTTTATTTTCTTACACAGAAACCACTTTTTCTCCCTCCTCTAAGGAAAATAAAAAACAACAAAAAAATAATCAACCATCCTCCAGGGTTACAATGATAAAAATAAATCTGGTTTCGTAGACTATCATCCTGGGTTTGTGCATTGAGCATTTTATTCCTTATTATGGAAACAAATGGTTAGTTGTTCATGCACCACCTGTCTTTACAAATTAGTCATTTTATGAGCATTGTTAGAGGAAATATCCAGGAATTCCTTACCATCCTTATGAAAGCACCATTCTCAGCTCCACAATTAATATATTTAAAATGGAAATAAAGTTTGGTACCTTCTCCATTCGCTTTGATATTTTGCTATTTAAAATATTAAATCAAGTAAGTTGTTTGCTTTCTAAACTATATTTTTTTTTGTCTTTTCCTTCTTTAAATGTTTAAAAGTATTGTAGGATTCTTTATATGCTTGCTGGGCAAGAAAGGTCTATATGAAGGCTCTCACTGACTTAAAGTTTTCCTATCATAAATATCCTCTTGGGAATCTGATGAACTGCTTAACTCCAAGAGCAGCCAAATGAAACAAATCTAACAAAGGATAATAGTAGTCCTACAGAGTTATGCATGTGTCACCTAGCAACTTTTAATGCAGATAGACAAATGTTCCTCGGGGATCTTGGTACTTCTAGACCCTAATAATGAGAATTATTTTTCAGAAGATCTTTTGTTGTAGTAGACTAAGTTATTGGCTAGGTTAGCAGTCAGTACAGCATCACATCACATGGTGGTGGATGAAGCAAATGCATTTGAAATGCATTTAAATGATGCTGGAACAAAGGTTATATTGGCAGTAATTTGGTAAACTGTGATTTCTGTGATGGAATATTTTTAGTTTGTTTCCTGGCAAGCTGTGTTATAGCGTGTCCTCTCTGCATTGGTGACTAAGATCATACTGGTTTTTAGTTGGAAAGATACTCTAATGATGCATATGGTGGACATATACATGGTGTCTTTATGGCACAGGGATGAGTTAAGAATCATTAGTACCAGGTGACAATAGTCTTCTGAGTTTTCCTTGTCAATTTTTGTCTCGAAGGAGGCAATAACATGTACAATTCTTATAGAAAAAACACTTAAGTAGAGGAGCTTAGATAATTTTTCTTTTTCATTAGGACTGTTTTAGTGTGGAAGATAATGTAAATGATGTCTACTTAAAGGAAAAGATAGTGATTCTCCTTGAATAGTGTTTTGAAAATGTGTAATCCTTGTATTGCCATCTAATCATGTGAAATTGGGGTGCACTTTTGGTCTAAACTGCTGTGAAGTTGTGGAGGATGTCTGCCTAATTTCCAAGTCAAGCATGATGAGAATGCTGTGCCTTCAACAAATTTCACAGAACTAATTTAGCCTTCAAAAGCATGAGAGGTTAAAGCTGGGTCAACTGACATCCTCCTTGTGCAACAGCATGTCTTCAGTTAATTATGTTGCATCTAAATGTGTGTTCTGTGTTGTCATACTGACTAAACTAAGCCTAAAAATACTATAGAAGAAAAAACGTAACTGATGAAGATGAATGCACAGACTGCCAGCACGGCTTAGTTAATAGCTTCTTCAAATGTATTAGCAAGGCTTGGAGACCATTGTCCAGTGCTGCAGCAGATCTGTCCTACAAGCCAAATCTTACCAAGTGTTAATAGATAATGTTTTTCAGGCTAAACTCTGCTGACACATGTATGAAACCATTAGAATGTATCAATTCAGCTTGAGTTAGACTTCTAACAATAAGTGTCTGCAGAATTCAATGTTTGTTATTTTACCACATCAAATAGACTATAGTGGGAATCATAGATCTTTATGTTACCAATTAATCCAGTACATAATCAGTTCTAAACTATAACAATGCCACATCAGTTAGACATTGTTGAGCACTCTAGAAGGTGATGTAAGGAAGGATGTAGGAAACTAAAAATATAGGTAACACTATATAGTTGTATACGTAGTGTGTATATAGACTTTTGCTCTAGACAAATCTTGTGGCACTTCTAGCTTCTTTGTATGAATCCTCATATTGCAAATCCTTTCATGCTCATACTAGTGTGAAAGTGCATAAAACCAGCAGTATCTACTCAAAAGCATCAGATCTCTCTACTCCTGTTTGTTCTTTAGGAAATATGCTTACAGCAATCATTAGGTGCTTGTTCAGGTTTGTGTGTGAAATCCTCTCATACCAATGAAAGGGCCTGTATGCCCTGCACAATTTCTAGTTATATAATTGTGTCACTCATCATCTGTTTTTCTACCTGAAAATGAGATTTGCAACCTCATTGAAGCATAGCTGCGCACCATAGGACATGACTCCTGCACAGTTAATCCTATAATTCTACCTTTCTGTGTTTGCCATCCTGGCTAAAGCTGTACCCTACCTACCTTATTGCCAGCAGTGGTCTTGCTAAGGATTGTTATCCATCTTTGTTTTTCAGTTGTGCAGTATCATCCCAATGTCAGCCAGATAAGCACAGCTTCATCCTGGAGAAGTATCTGGAAGAAGCACTGCAAGGAAACAGCAACTGCAGTCTCTCACCTGAGACACACTGGACTAATTTGCATTGATAAGACAAGATGAATATGATCCAGAGGCCTGAGAATTTACCAGCTATATTTTTCTGCTGTGAAGAGCCAGACATCTCTTGGCATGGCTTCAGGTACTCCTGGTTGGAGCCCCAAACACAAAGCTGCTTCCCTTCTACAACCCTGTGCAAAAGTAAAAAAAAAAAAATAACCAACAAAACCCCCTGATGCTGAGAAGTCCCAGAATATGACTGAGGGCTCTTTAAAAATGTGGGGTGTCAGACAAAGCTGCATAGAATGTACTCCGGGGATGAAATTCATTCTGGGCATTTTGGGAATGAAATCCAAAAGATCTGTTTAGCAGTGGTTCCATGGTTGCCTTCACAACAGAAGACTTCAACTAGCTGGAGCATCAATTCAGTAAGTAATGTTTAATAGTTTCATAGTTTTGTGAGACATTTCTGTGTTAACAACTCTGCTGGTGAATGCAAGGAGAAATTCTGGCTTCTCAGGGAAAAATTAACTCTGATTTAGAGCAGAAGCTGTAGGAGGGGTTTGTTCAGAGGCTTTTACTAGCTATGTCCCTGCCATGTGCTTGTCAAGATGAGTACTAGCTGTGGGGGCTTAGGGCAGAGAGTAGTGTATTTAGAAGTACTGTATTTCCAATTATATTGTGTGGCCAGGTGTCCATCAGTGGCTGGTGCTTTTTAAAAGTGTATTTCTTGTTATCTACGTATAATATCTATGGATCAAAATAGAAGATTCTTAAAAATGCTAATAGAATATTAATACAATAATATTAATATTAATAAATCTAACATTTGGAACTGTTAGCTGAATAAAAGCTTGCTACTTTGATTCAGTGGAAGCCATGCTAAGTGCAGGGTGACTGTTCTTGCTGCTAAACAACGTATTCATGGATTGCTGGAATATGTATATCCATGGTGGATCAATCACTGTGGAAAAATACCAAGTGCTCTTAAGGAACCTTACCTTACTAAAATGTTTTCCTTTCTCTGCTTCCCACACCTCTGGAAAGGTATCTAAGACACCACAAGGCTAACTATTTTTTTTTTTCCTCCCCCAAGTAAAGGACCTTTAAAAAAAAAAAAACCCAGAAAAAAAATAAAACCCCAAATTCACGTTA
>NDXB01013875.1:24867-39471 GCA_002631895.1 Agapornis roseicollis
CCCCCAAGTAAAGGACCTTTAAAAAAAAAAAAACCCAGGAAAAAAATTAACCCCCTAAGTCACTGTGAATTCATATACTGGTGCTACAGCAAATGTTTTCCTCTGTGACCCAATGATTATGCAAAAGAGCAAGAACAGCATGCCTGAATGACAGAAATGGGAACTACTGGCCTTGTAACTCAGGCCATGGGTGTGGAGGAAAATGAGTTGTAACAGGGATGGGGAAAGCTGATAGCAAAGATAAACATAATAATAAATCTACCTGAAGAAAAACACTGTGGACTTCTTGCAGACTTCCTAATTTGTTTTTCAAACAAATGTCTTTTCTATGTGTAAAAGCTTTCTACAGCTAATTTTAATAGGCAAGAGCAAGTTAATGTGAAAATACTTCAAGGTTAGTTAATGTTGGGCTGTAGTCTCCAAACCGTCAATGTAACTGCATGTTATTGATGTCATTGCAAATGAGGGGGACTTGATGTTGCCTCTTCTGTGTCCCATTTTGCTGTGTTTTTTCCTGTTATCCAGTGAGACAATAATGACGTCCTGGCAGAAACAAATGCCTGGTTTAGCAAATAACTAATCTGTAAATAACAGCTTTTGCAAGTTATTCTTAGACAGTTTGAATAACTGAGCAGTTTCCTAGCCAGATAACTGCAATGTGAGGAATTCTGGAATTAGTTTCATCCTAAATCACTTCACCGTGATAGATATGTTTTATTTTAAAGATGATTGACAGTAGGTGGCTTTAGCTTAATGATGTAAAATACAGTGATATTTTATTCTTTTAGATTGTAAAGTGTGCATTAATACTTCCTTTTAAAATCCTGGAGCATCTTCTGTGCAGAACAATCCAAAGCTACCTCCAGAAACTGAAACATAATAATTTCACTGGGACACTTAGGGAGTATTGTGGCATAATTATCCTATGTGGTATAACATATAGAAAACTTAAAAGTTTTCTTGTAAGTTTTTTTTTTTTGCTGTGCTAAGTCAGTTATTTTAAGGTTATTTTGGATCCTACCTTTTCTTTTCAGGTGTGCTAGCATTGTTAGGGTAGGTGGTTACAGAATTGACGAAGCTAGACATGAAAAGCAAGAAATATCAGAGGCTACTGCATAGCTGCCCCTAGTTTCACAAAAAATCAACAAAATAGCAAATGAAATATATAAAACTTGTTAATTTGTTTTGGCAAGTGTTATGTGGAAATGCATCTTATAAAATATGTATTCTCTGGGTATGCCCCACTTTCCTCGGTAATGAAGAACATCACACATAGAACTAAAAGTTTAGAAAACAGAAGGCTTTGGGTGAACACAATTTAAAATTATATCCCTGCCATAGTTTATAAATATATAAATATACATTATGTCTGTATAGAATTCTCTAGGACTTGAGCCTCTGGTTACAATTCTATTTTACTTCTATTTCATACCATTCATTTATGTTATGAGCTTCTACTTTAAAAAGTGTATTTTTAACTTTTATTTTCATATAAGCCTTATGGGTTGGACTTTTCTGTTTCATTTGTTGAGATCTCTCCAAGGGCACCACCTGGAAATGGTCAATGTGCTTGAGCTAAAAAAAAAAGCTAAAAAATGTGCAAGTTCTGGGAAGATGTTCCAATAGGCTAAGCTGCTTTTACCATGTGGCATCCATATGAATGTCTGAGGTGCTGTTCGGTGGATTTTAATACAGTATTTGACCTTCCTACCTGAATAAACAATTCTGTGGTAGACATCCCAAAATACACAGCTGGGACAGCTTGAGTGATACATGGCAATGGGGGACATAAAAGCAAATCATGTTTTATGGCAAGGCCATGCAGATTATAGACTGTTTCAGGGATAGCTGTGCATACATTAAAATGTGTTTTAAATACACTTTACCCCTTTCTCCTTTAAAGAGTTGCAAGTAGTTGATTTAATTACAACTGCTTGGTCTCATAGCTTTCTCTATCAGCAAATGATATTCATCTGAAGAACTGAGTGGTGCCTCAGTATAGTATCTATAAATTTGTTATACATTTAATTATCATTAGTTCACTGTTGTATAAGATGTGTGAAGTCATTCAGTCTGTTTTTCTGTTATGAGTTACCTGCTCTGTACCATAGAGATGACCACATATGTATTTTTGGCTGATATTTTTGCTAAAAATTCAGATTATTTTTTTTGGTGCTTCAGTGCAAAAATATTCCTGCAAAAAAGTTCTGATAACTCTTTTGACACTTTCAAAACAAAGCCCTTCTTTTGCTCGTTACTTGGTTTTTTCTCCAAATATATTTTAGTGTTTAGTACTGTTTTACTATTTAAATTTATTCAAACAACTGTTAGAAATACTTACAGTTTGGGGTGAAATTAAATAGTCATTGTCAAAAGAAAAGTTTGCGTAACAGCTTGGTTCACTGAAACACATCTGTTTGGATAAACACAAACTTTTTTATAACAAGAACAGCAAAAGAAAACCAAACAAAAAAAAACAAACCCTCAAATTTTAGAAGTCATAAACAGTGAAAGAGTAGAGCATTGTACCGGTTTGGTTTGTATCTGTTGAGATTTTCCTGAAACCTAGATCAGGTGCCTCAGTGAATGACACCATGGAATTTCCTATGTTTGCCAATATTTCTTCTGCCTGAATCATGGGCTTGAGCCGGTGAGTGAGAAAGTTAAAAACCTGAATAATTTAGAAGAAGAACCTGCTTTGCTGTGGTAGCAGGAGCTGTGTTAACAAGCCACAGATGCTGAGTTAATGAGTGTGTTTAATAAGCAGAAGGATGATGGGAGTGGTTCTGCCTCTGTTCAGGAAGGAGAGGGCCTTGGGAAAGACAGAAAGAACCATGGCTGTGTCTGACTGTATCACTAGTATGTGATATTGCTTGGCACGGAGTAATTTACTAGCATGTAAGCTTTTTTATTTTTTTAATGTTTTGTTAAAAATCTTATTTGATTTTCATGTTGTAATGAGCATAGTTTGGAGATTATTTAGGGCACTGATGAAATAAATCAACTCCAAAATGATTCTCAGTAGAAAAACCAGGGGCTGAATTGAACCTAGAGACTGAATGAGCCTTAAAATTGAAACAATGCAACTAATCCTAATTGAACATTGTTATGCAGGGAGCTCTGATAGAACAGATTTTAAGAAGAAATCTCCCTGGGGAAAAGTAGGGATGGCAAAGTCTCATTTGCTACTGAAAGGGAAGATGTTGAAATAGGCACTGTATGATGTGAAAGCTCCTGCTAACCTCCAGGAGGTCTTCACCCAGGTGATGAATATGGAAGATGTGACTGCTACCCAAGCCCATAATGTAGGACTTGGGACCTGTAAGAAAGCATCTCTCTTGTTCTGAACAGTAGTCTCTACCATAAATTGGTGTGTATGATCGTGTCAGGTATCTGCTCATATAACTACAAAATGAGTGCAGATTTGAAATCTGAGTAGTCTTTCTAGTGAAAGTTTTTTGGTTTTGTTTGTTTGTTTGGTTTGTTTTGCTTTGTTTGTGGGGTTTTGGGGTTTTACTTGTGTCAGAATTCAGAAACATGACAGCATAAATCCAAGAAGTCATTGAATGGGGGTGGTCTCCTGGTCAAATGCAAACATCTATGACTGTAAATTTTTTTTTATTTTAATTTGTTACATAAAGGTGTTTTGTTGGTTTTTTGTGTTGTTTGTGGTTGGGTTTTGGTGTTTCTTGTTTGGGTGGTTTGGTTTGGTTTTTTTAAATGGGAGGAAAGAATGAACAACACAGAGGCAAAATAAATGATAGAAGGAAGACGCAACCACATTTTCAGTAGTAGCATTGCTTTATGGTCAGGAGAAAATGCATAGTCTATAATCATGGTAATTATTTAAACGGAGAAGAAATAAATTTTGCCTTAAGAGACAGGCAGGGGATTTCTACCAAAGCATTCATATTTTGTAAGCTATTTGGATTGATGTCACTTTGAAATATATTTGGCTACCACAAGTGATGAGTGAAGCATGGAATATTTAGTCTGTATTTCCTGATAAAGTCTTTCCAGGCAGGGAAAGGGCTTTCAGCCATCCAAAGAAGGGATGCAATTTAAAAAACAAACAAAATATCAGAGCTTGGACAGTGTTTGGTTTGATTTGGTTTGATTTGTACACTGTAGTTCCAAATAAAAGACAAAGAAAGGCTTTCTTTTTAATATTGCTGCTTTGTCTCTTTATAGAGCAAATAGATTCATAGAAGAACAATATTTGTATCAACAGCATGCATTAAATAACCTTAAACAGTGCTATGTTTCATGTTTTGAATAAGGAAATGCAGGCTGGCTTCCTTGACTGTGTTTATAAGTACAGTATTGATGTGGCCAATTGAGCAGTTAGTTACCTCTTTGCTAGTTTCCTCTTAATTCATAATAGGACAATACTGCCATTAAGCTTATGCTATTGCAAAGCACCAAATACTTTTTGCAGAATAGTTATTAGAGTCAGGAGATTCACCTGACTAAGTCAAATAGTGTAGAACAGGATAAGGCTCTGACAGGATGAAATCCAAACAGACTGAAACTGGCTGAGCCTTCCACATGTCTATCCTAACAACATGCCTTTTGATGTAAAAGGATTATCTCTTTACTTCAAGACTATAAGATAGCTTCTCTCAGATTATATGAAACCACTACTGCAAAATTCATATTCTGCTGTAGAAGGAGAAGTCATCTGAATGGGTGCTTAGAAAGAAGCACAGAGATTAAAGGATTTGGGATACCACCTCTGTAAACTATAATTTAGAGCTGCAAGCTGTGTTCTGTAATCAGTGAAATTATAGGCGCGCAATTGCTATTTTCTTTATTAAAGCTTATATTTTAAGGTACTGTTGCAAATCCATATTGTTCTCCAAATAATATCAACAACTCATCCAACCCATTGGTACTCATCAGGATAGTATTCAAATGCAGTACTGCTGAGGTCTTATGGCAGGTTTATCTGGAAAGACATGAGACCAGGAGTCTTGCACTGTGAGAGTATATGCTGTATGCTGGCAAGTGCACAGAACCAGCTGAGAAGTCACAGGAGAAGTGGGACAGTGAGGAAATCCCATTATAATGTCTAGTGGCTATGGATTCAAGCCATCATGGTAGAATGTGCAGATAGTTATTCTTCAGTTCAGCTGCAGGCATGCATCTCTGTCCAGGTCTTCCTGAAGGGGTTGAATATATTTTTTTCATAGCAGAGGTGGGGAAAGTGCTTTAATTTATGTAATCAGTGCCAGCTTCATTAGCTCAGGCCGTCTTCAGTGGTGCACTATAAGAACTGTGTGGAGAAAAATGTTATTGGACATGGCTAATTATCACAGCCTTCTTCTGCCTCTTCAAAGTTGCCTGCAAGTCTTGGTATGGTTGTGCTACATAATGGGTTTCCAGCAAAGTAAACTTTGCAGACACAGGGACTTTAACTTGTTTGATGAACTGGGTGACCTAACCAAAAGTAAATTAAAAAGTTATTGTGCTACAAACTGGAAGCAAGTATCTTTGTTCCAGACACACCTGAAAGAGCAATTCTGTGCACAACCTGAGGAATCATATTCCTAAGAAAACTTCTTGAAGGTCAAAATCTATGTAGCTCAAGCCTTAATATCCAGCACTAAGTCTCCCTCAGACTTCTCACAGAAGTCACTGTAGGTGACCCTAAACAGTGTCCTACTTTTGAGGGAACTTAGCAACATCAGACAGGTTTTGTAATCATTGTCACAGGCATTCCTTCAGTACTGGTTAAGAGATAAGGTCTGGGGCACTTCTGGGAATTCCTTACAAGATGTCCTGAGTTGAGCAACCAATAAACAAGACACTTAAGGTTAATGAATGCTTCTAAATGCTGGTGGTTTGTATCCTCCGGAAAGAGGGCTATGCGTGCCAAAGTCTGAGGCAGCTCCAGGATGCCTGGCATGCACAGTATATGTAGTACTTCCTAAGAATGATGCACACCAGCAACTTGGACTAATGCTGCTTTTACCAAATGCCTATGTGGTTCGATTTTGTTAGCTGCAGTCTTTTAGAAATGCTTTTGAAATCCTCATCTATAGGAGTCAGTTTGTGCTTTCAATTTCTTCCGCACACATTAGTCACTAAATTGTTACTTTAAATTTCCAAACAGGCGGTTTGCATTCATATGTAAACTAAATTAGGGCCTGAGGCATGAGAACATACCACTTCTTTTTGCATTGAACTTTCAGGTCTGAGAAATCCTAATGTTCACAAGAATATCTCGGAAACGCTCCTAACTGCACCCACTGGGAGAATGGTTAATCGGAGATTCAATCAGCAATAAGTTCTTCTGCTATCAGCCTTTGCTTTAGAAGACTTATTTTAACAGGCTGGTGGCAGAGTTCCAAGCGTAGTTAAAATCTAAGTTATATATAAATATAAAAAAAATGCTACAGGCTTAAGGAATCTTAGAAAAAAATCCCAATAAGTTCACCAGTTTTATTGTCATTCTGCCCTCCAACTCCAAATAACCATTTTCACTTTAGAAAAATGTGCTTCTGTTATGATGCAAATGAAATAGATGTTTGCAGTGTTAGATAGTACTTATCAGTTGGCATACAGTGGGGAGCGTCTAGCTTTTGAATGACAGCAGTAACAATACTTAGTGTTGCATCAAACCGCACACTGAAGGACTGTTAAAAATGCAGAGTTTGAAATAAAGGGAAGAAGAAAATGCAGATGCGAGTTAAAAAAATGGCTAGGTTTGCTGCCCTGTCAAGTTTTGCATTCCTGAGTAGGCATGGCTTGGTTTTGCATAATATCAACTTGAAAAGTATGCATTTAGGCAAGTTTTGAAATTTTGAATGTATTGATCAAATGCTAGGGTCTGTTAACTTGTTCCTGCTTTTGCAAGTGTATATTGATTTCTTTGGAAAGTATGTTTATATTTAGATGTTATATTGTATTCCATCAAAAATTATTTGTTATTCTCGTTTGTACTTAATTCTATTTGCAATTGGCAGGTTGGTGTTTCTAAATAGGCTGGAAGAAGATGTAAACGAGGCTCCCAGAAGCAACCAATTTGGACTGTTTATCTAAATTGTGCAAACAGCCTGATCCCAATTGTCCTGTATCCTAGAATTTAGGTGTGTTTCTCTACAGTGCCCCTTGTTAGTTTAAGGCTAAACACAGCCAATGTGAATGAAACATGGCTGATATTTCAATGCATGTCTGAAGTTCCCATTTTCTGCTTTGAACTAAGTTTCTGGTTTTTCTCATCTTTCATGAAAATTTTCGGTTGATGATATTTACAAGAATACAATCTGGACTTGCTAAATTATATTTTTGATTTGGTGTCAGAGGCATTTTAAAAGGTTAGTGTGTTAGTCATGGTGCTTGCTTTCTGGTCACAGCAAACATCTGTGCTTTGGTTGTGTGCTTGTGGAATTTTGTTTCGTTTATCCTGTGCCTGGAGGACGTTCCCAAGAGCAAGCAGAAGTGTTGAAAGCTGAGATTGTGGCCTTAATTTAATATCTTTTTCAAGCTATGTCCGTAAAAGTGGTTCTAAGCCTTTTTTTTGTTTTTTTCCTTGGTTTGGTTGTTTCCTTCTCAACAGTATTTCTTTTGCTCATTGATGGGTTTTTCTTTAGCTGTTAGCTTACTTTCTATTTGTCTTGTTCCTAATAAAGTACCATCTTTCATATTTGACTTCATGATGCTGGTCTTGGCAACTCTGTAGCATACGAGGAATGCAAATATTCCCATTCCCCACATGTAAAATTCTGTGAACAGGTTGACCTCAAATGCACAGGAGAGTCATAAAATAACTGACTCTCTTGTGGATATGTAGCAATTCAGAAGCATACACATATACGATGATCTTTGGCTGCCTGTGTTTGTCAGAATGGAGATAGTTCAAGCTTGTTCCATTGTGACTATTTTTAGGTGGAGAGGCAAATAGAGTGACTTTTTCTACAAAGAGCATTAGAAAATATGTTCAATTCTGGTGGTATCAAAGGTTATTGTAATGTATCTTTTTCTCTTCAGTTAAAACAATTTGAGGAATGGAGAAAATGCTGCACTATTAAAAGATTTAAACTTGAGATAACTTAGATACAATATATAATTTCTCCATAAGTGAAAATCATTTCAATCCAGCAGAAAATGGTGAAAAAAGTCATTGAGAGCTGAAACTAAACTGGTTCACGTTGGATGCTAAATATAAAATATCTAAGGGGGAGTGGGTTGGAAGAGGCAGTTGAAGCTCTAGGGTGTGGTGGATTCTCCATTGAGATTTCCAAAGCAAGATTTTCAATCTTGCTTTAATCATATCCAAGTTATTTGGCTCAGTGCAGGAATAACTGTATAAGATTTAATGGTCTGTGCTGTAGATGAGGCCAGCATGTGTGATCTAATGGTTTCTTCTGGCTTTAAATTCTGTGAATGAGAGTTGTAAGAAAATCTATAGCTGCAAGTTCCTGTATATCAAAGTAAGGTAACTTCCTATTCTGTGTTTGGTTCACATTTGAAATGGCTTTTTTTTTTTTCTTTTATTCCTCCACTACAAGGGCAGCACTGCTCTCAGATTGATGTAAGATGTGTATTAAACACAGAAGTAGCCTGAGGTCAGTAGCCTTTGTTATTTCTTTTAGACCCTGGTGGTCTGTACAGGAGGCAACTGAGACCTTAATAGACTTTAACAGGCTTGACCCAAGCATGAAATATAACTTCTGGCACCAAAGGCTTATTAGCCAGTGGATCATATAGTTATAAACCTTTTTGTTTACTGCTTGTTAACCCATTTGTGATATAAGAGGAGTTTGTGGGTTTTATCCCCAGTTCAGTTTCTGTATTATCAGAGGGCCTGAAACTAATAACTAATTTACAAATATGGAAGAAGCCTTGGTATATTAGATTAGAGTTATGCAGCATATAAGGGTGGCTGATCCTTCTCCATTCTTTGCATCAAGAAAACAATCAGGAAAGTTAAAATGGAAATATACCCCTTTTTGCTAAACAGCATGTTGTTTGTCACTGAAAGTTAAAACAGAGTGGCTCAAGAGATGCCATCATTCCAGTTAAAACTGCTGTGAATTGTTTTTAAGTTTCTTCTCTTTTATCCTACTTTGAGGTTAGAAAAGGCAAGCTATGAAATAACATTCATATTGCTACATTTTAACAGTACTTTTTCACCCATTAGCATGGCTTACTTATTAGCTTACTGGGAACGGAAACACTGGCATTACTCTATTATTATAGCTCTATTGCTGTAGTTATGATAATATAGTTCATGTGAACACACTATTCTGAATTATGAAGTTGAATACTGAACCCTTCCGAAAAGGAAACTGCCAGTACTAGTAATTTGGTATGTATGATTACTCCCATTTCATCATGAAAGTAAGTTTTGCTGTGTGATAAGTTTACCATACTTTTATTTTTGTTGGACATCCTCATCATTTCAGTACAGATGTGTTGTCCAAACAAAACATGAAGAACTATTCCAATTTGTCTAGGGTTTTCAGGTACTTATCTGATGTACCATGATTTGTTGGAGCTAATGCAAGGAGGGAGGAAAGCAGCAGTGCAACTGTCTAATGCATCCTAGATACTTTAATTTTTAAGGTGCATATGCTACATTATTAAATATTAGAATTAGACATCTGAGCCTGGGAAATCCTGTAGGAAACTGAATTGTTAGATTAATTCTTCTGCAGAGTGTAGATGGGGGATTATTGTATGTCCTGTATGAGCACAGGAGGGAGACATTAAAAGATTAATGATGCCCTGAAGATGCTCACCACATTCATTCAGCAGAGGAGCTCTGATTTTCTGTGCTACTTTGATCTGTGGGCCTTGGACTAAAAGGTTGAGAGTTCTGCATGCAGATGTAAACTGAGTTAGGGTTATATCCAAGTGAACTTTACAATTGAGACGTATTGTAAATATCTTTTTACGATTTCTAATAAAAGAAAAAATTAATTATATATACTGTCAGACTGGGAGAACAAGCTTCTACTTTATCACACTGCATGCTTTCCCATAGGGTTAGTTTATGACTTTGGAAATGGATAGTTTAATCTGCTGACAGACAACAATTATAATGATGGGATTTTGCTAGGGACATGTGACCATTAGAGAACCTGGTCTATGAATTAATATCATGTAAGCAACTCTATGTTGGCTTTTATTTCTGGGATAAGCATCAGGTCTTGGTTTAAACTAATAATCTGGAGAGAAAATTCTTCCTACATCCTTACTAAATTCTTGAAAATTCAAATGCCCCGTAATAGAATGGTCTTTAGCCACTTTTACATTTTCGATATGTTCTATGCTGCTAACTTTCTCAAATGAACGGAATAGACATGCTGACAAAATAATTGTTAGGAATTGTTATACCGGTGTCAGTTTTAATAAACCATTCAAGTAGAAAATATTTTACAAATCCAGCCATTTCCTGTGTGTTGCCAGAAAAAAACTTTCACATTCTTCAGCGTGTGGATCTTAACACTTGTATTTTTCTTTCATGCTATATTTTTTTTCTTGTTAATAATAGCGCTGTCATTTCTAATAAAATATGAAACAACCATCCAGGGAAATAACACTGGTGATATATAGAGCAGGCTGAAACAGTAGGCTGAGTGAACACAAATGCTCAATAGCTCAGAATATAATTCTGTCATTAAACTGAACTTGTAGAGGGACTAGGACAGAATGCATTGGGGTGAAAACACTTTGTGCCTAGGAGACTGATTCAGCTTCAGTTGAGACTGTTCAGGTCACTGGAGTCAGATCGGGTTCTGAGAGTTGAGTTCTGCAGTGAAGGAAGAAGTGCTGTCAACAACTGGGTGGACTGACTCGAGAGAGAACCCATAGAAACATGCATCAAAGGTGCTTCAGCCTCCCTGCAAAAGATTTCCTTTATTTGTCACCCATCTTATTGAAGAAAAAGAAGTCAAGTCCAATCAGAAAACTTGCACACCAAGGGATCACAGGTAGCTCAACGGATCTTTTTTATTTTGGTATTAGTAACTAGGATCCAAGGCAATGGGAACAGTGCAGTACAGAGAACCCATTCTCCCTGCTCTGCTTGAAATGGATGTATGTAGGAAAGATCTCCTTTGCATGTGGAGCTGGGGACCATGTTTTCTCTTTCTTTCAGCACTCCTTAGTAAGTCCAGTAACTCGAGATATACACTGTCAGTCACTTGGTGGATTGTTTCTCCTCTCTGTGTTTGTTTCCTGCTTTCCAAAAATGGAAATGCATGTGTTTCTTTTCTATCTTTACAAAACACTGTGACAGTTATGCATGGACAGTGCATAAGGAGACTTCAGTATCACTGTTATTGTAAACAATGTTGTTTCTTTGTCCCCAAATATGGAAGGCAAGTATTTTTGGGGGGTATTCCAAGTGGATAAGAAAAGTGAAGCTGACTATTTAAATGATAATTATGCACTTCTCATCCTCCAAATAACAGCTAAAATGGCTGTGTTTTTCTCATTGAGCAGTCTGGTTGGCTAATGGACAATGTCTATTTGCAGTTAAAGCTATTGCAATGTTGACAATTAAGCATATACGTGGAACAGGATAATCAGTATGAATGTGGTTTTATCACCAATGTTAATTATCTAATATTTTCCAGCTTACAATAATGTGAAAATTCCGTAGGCATAAATGAAAATGAACCCATCAGTTACAATTTTTCTCAAGATAATGGCTGACAGAACATTTGCTGCCCCACAAAAAATGGAAGCAAGAGAAAAATTAACAAAATTAACAACTTAGTTGTTCAGGCTCTTTAGTATATAAATGTAGTCATATATTACAGGATGTGCATTCTCATTTCCTGGTGGGGGGAAATTTCCAAGTCAGTGACTGGAATTACTCATACAAATCTTTCTTTTCAAAAGGTTTGTATGTGCAGCCATTTCTAAAATTTCTAAACAAAACACTTTCAAAATCAGCAGAACAAACCCTGGTCTTGTACGTAGGTTGTGAATGAGAGCAGAATTGATCTAAAAGCTGTTGTTTACTTTAATAATTCTCAGAAATGCACTACATCAGTGCCTGGGAGACCACGTGCTGCTTTGTGTAGAAACAAGGCAAATACTTTCTGGCATGTCTCCTTTATATTCCTGAGCAACTTGCCCTTTTCGTTTTATTTCTCATCAGCTGAAGACTAATCTCGGTTACAATCATTCCAATCAGATATTCTCAAATGACCTTTAAATACTGAGGAGAGCTGCTGAAGGTTATTTCTTAAACTCCATCCTCCAAACTTGAATAAGCATCCTAAGGTAACAGGGAGTGAGAGAAACCATGAATAAGCAACAATTTTCAGGAAAACTAATCTTGGCAGTTTTACATGCCTTGCCATCGGTTTTCATTTTGAGTTTATCTTCAAGTGGAAAATGGAAGAAACCAAATTACTCTTGGGGGGAAAAAAATAAATAAAAAAAGGTTGGTAGTAGCAATGACTTCTTGCATTTCAAAAATGGGGGACACAGCTATGGGCTTGCTGAGATCCAAAGAGAAGTGTAGGAATATATACACTATGTTGCATGATATAAATATTTGGATCTTAGTTTCCTGTCCATAGCTAATCTTTAAGTATTTAGGCTTTTGAGCAAACTGCAGGAAATGGGGTTGCTATCAATAAAAGCCCCAGGTAGTGAGTATTTTCTGTTCCTGAAACTCATTTTAGGAACCTACACCACAGGTACAGGTCTTGCATTCACTGTGTGCCACAAGTTGAAATATCTTAAATATCTGAAACATGTTCTTTCAGTTGCAGAAGAGGATTAAGATTACATCAAGTTTGTGGTAGAATAAAAGTAAACTGCTTCCTCTTGGTCTTCTGTGATAAGTCACATGTCAGGTTTAGCTCTGTTAATGACTGATGTAGAAATTCCTGGGCCTTTCTGTGTATTTACAGAAAAAAGAGATGGTCATTAAATCCAATATGTGAAATAAGGCAAGTTAAAGCCACTCTCGGCTATTTGCCAGCAATGTCAACTGTTAATGTATGTCATTATGCTGCTCTTTCGCATGTGACCAAACCAAAACAGAAAGAATGTTAGCAGTTACGTATTCTATGGCTTTCTTTGGCCTTCAAGCTCACAAAACTTGCTGGACTGTATTCTTTTCCTTGTAGGTTAAGGGGTTGAGGTTTTTTAAAATGTTTCTTTATACTGCCCTTGTACTTTACAAATTAATATCATTTTCTATTATTTTCTGCTGAACATCAAGTGTTCTTTATCTGTGCCCTGTTTTTCTCCAACTGATTTTGGTCTAACACAGTAATGAGGTAAAAGAAATGCATAACTCTTTCTTCTCTGAGCAAGCTAATTGATGACTTGTTAGAGATCTTCATTTACATAGCTGGAAGCCCATTTAAGCTCTAGGGCGCTAGGATTTCAGAGTGTCAATGTTCAGTTTGTAAGTGCAGGAACTTCTTGCACATTTGCCACAGTAGTAACCTGTTAGATATCTGTACGTTTTCAGCATCGTCACAAAATAAAAATGGAGGTGGGGTTGAAGGAATTATGCCGTTATTAATCATTACATTTGTGACTGTAAGTTGTGGAAGGTGAGACCCTGCACAGTAGGAGGGCATGGGTTTTATGCATCTTGCCACCAGTCCTGGTCTTTGGAAGATAATGTATTATCTTCACTAGAGGGATACCAGCATGTGCTAAAGCTCACCAAGGAAATCTCATTTCCTTGCCATGGAAATGGATGCTGCTGCCTAACACAGTTTGAAGATCCTAATTTTAATGGAGATTCTGTCAGTGTATTATGGAACTGCATGGCTTGTCAGAGCTCTGGTGATAAGATTGCCTGACTGACACATGGAAATGGAGAGTTGATGAAGGCATTCCTTGCAGTGTCTCTCATCATAAAGCTTGATTGTTTTAATTCCTTTAATCAGAAGTTTTAATCAGGTTATCATGTGGCTACACTGTGGCTGTAATTGCATATATGGATTTATGTGCAGCACATCAGAAATCTTGCAACAAACCCAACAATTAAAACCCATTCTTTTCACAGAGAAATAATTTTCTAGCTTTCTGCTATTACACAATTGAATGTAATTGCCTGTCAGAAGGAATCTGCTAAGGAAATGTTGCTCCAGAATTCTAGGGAAAGAAAGAGGAAAAAAATTGCATCTTGAATTAAGTACAGGAAACCAACAAGTCAGGCAGAACTCTAATTCAAAAATGTTTCAAACTTCCAAATGAATATTCTGATTGCCTACATATGGTATGGTGTGGCTTTAATTACATTGTGTGATAAAAACCCAGTATATTGTGTTTATTTTTTGTATACTAACAAAAACCAGGAATTCTTTCTCGTAACATCTAGATCTTAACAGTCAGGCATTTCTGCACATTCCAGAATATTGTGTTCCATTTTCTCACGTTGAATACAGTTGTACTTACATATGTGTGATAATTAGGTTTGTTAAACACTTTTAAGTGTCTGCCAAAACTAAATATGCCTTCCAAGAATGGGATGTTTTGGCCCATAATCTTTTTCCTTTCCCTTACCTCATTCCACATAATATAAAGAAAATTCAGTATAGTCTTTCTGATATTTATTCAATTTTTTGTTAAAAAAAAAAAAAAAAAACAAAACTCCCAAATTTTTTTTTTTTA
>NDXB01013875.1:40773-64589 GCA_002631895.1 Agapornis roseicollis
TAAAAAAAAAAAAAAAGAACCATACTCCCAAACTTGTTTCTGCTATAAACCAGTATTAAACAGTTTAGCTGAAACGCAGCACACTCTGAGTAAAATTCTCATTTGAAACTGTCATGTAAATTGAGTCATCTATTGGATGTGAAACAGCCTTAATAATCTCTAGTTGATCTTCCTGTAAATATAGGCTTATTCCCCACAGAACATTTTCTTGTGTTTTATGTATCACACCTTTAAATAGCTCAGACAGTGAACCACACTTCCCTTGGAGACTAATTTACAGGCTTAAATATTTAGTGAAAAAGGTCAGTTGTGGTTATGAATTGTTCTTAGTATTACTTGTACTGTGATAGGCAGTAGGGCTTGTTGTTCTAGTCAGTGTTAAAAAATATAACAAAGAGATAGTCCTTTGTTTCCCCGAGACAAGTGACCTCTGTAAATCGTCAACTTTTCTCAGTGTTAGGGCTGGTGCTCAGAAACAGAAGTGCTATACTGAAAAGACTGCATCAGACTCTCTGGGTCTGTCTGGCTACTGTGGGTGAAGAAGCTCTGCCTTTTCTGTTGTATCAGGTGCCACCTGCAGCTAGTGCTTCAGTTTGCCACACCAACTTTGCCACATGATAAAGTTAGAGTTGGTTAGGTCTGTGCAGCTGCATGCAAGCTTTTCAGGTTTCTGCCACTGGTTTGAATTGTGTTCTTCCCTGTATATGGAAGTGTCTTTTTCTAGTCTCTACTAGCATCACAAGTATTAGTGATTAAAAATATTGTTTGAATCTTAAAAAATTAAATATATAAATAAACCCCCCATAACTATCTGTACATTTGCACCGTGCCAGGTACCTTATAGCACCATTTCTGGTTGTGTCCTATGGGCAGTGGTGTCATAAAAATTTACTTTGCATAATACTAAGCAAAATTATTAAGCTTGGAGAGGTTCTGATTTTCATCACAGTGTCACTTGGATAATTATAGAACATGATGGCAAAATGAAGGTAAATATGGTTTGTACTGATAATTTAGTATGATTTTATCAAGATAAATAGTAAACCATTACTGTTATAAAATGAGTTGCAGTTTTTATCAGAACCCACAAAGTTCAAAGGAGTTTAATCCCTGCTGATTTCTCTGTAGTTAGATTGACATTTCTTCTGTACAAAGATCTGTCCCTTAAAGTGCAGAATTTTTCATTAAATCAGGGTAAAAATACTGAACACAAGTAATTTGGACTGTATTCTTTGAGAAACAGTTCCTTAATCTCTTTTTGAGTTTTCAGCCCATGTTTTAGTCAGCAAAACAAATACTCTGCTCAATGTTGTAGGCAATGATAACACCAGGTAAACACAGGAAATGCTTTTATTAATATGATCTAAGCATTTAATTGCCTTCCTTGTACTTTAATCTTATTTTTACACATTGAAGCAGTGCATGTTGTACATTTCTGATCTTCAAAGGACAGCATTTCTTATGGCATTGTAGAGTAAGACATTATCACCAGAAACCTGACAGGCCTGTTGCTTGTCAGCTGAGGGGCTGGAGAGTTTGTTATAATTATGAAGGAGATGTACAAAAGATCATGCTTTGCAAAAGGCAATGCTGAATACCATTTTATAATTAAAGAGAAGGGGTAAAGTCAAGATGTGCCATAAATTCTGGGTTCCTATGAGAAATGAAGTGTTAGAATTTAGTGTGCCCCAAAGCAGAGTTCAGTCTCCAGATGATACATTTACAATCAGGTTAAAATTAAAGAAACAAAGCTTTGAATTCTGACTGATTAAAAGACTACAGTTAAGCTTAATCCCACATTTTAGGAGCCATGCTTATGATAAACCAATTATGTAGAGCAACAGTTCTTGTGTTGTTCAGCTGAAATTTTCCAGATTAGAACCACATCTCTGTACATGTACATGTAAAGGAACATAAACTGAACTAAGAAGGGAAACTTGGTTTTTTTTCTAGCTATTTTAGTTTCCTCTCTTAAGGGAGGTGATACAATGCCTGTTCTATAGGCACTGCCTCCAGTTCTATATTAGTTTTTTCTTGTTTAGATGTGAATAGCTAGGATTGCAGGCAGTTTAGATTTGACATCTAGTTTCACTCATGCTTAGTATGTTACTCTCAATTGTTTTCTCTTTTTATGTTGGGGATATATCTCTTAATATATTTTAGAATTGCACTTGCATTTTTTTGTGGTAGCAATGTAGCACCATACTGATGTCTGAATTTCAAATGTCTTTGTGAAAGTTTAGTGACAGTCTTCTATAATTACAGAATTCATTCATTTAACACAGAATATGCTGGGACTTCCTGTCACTTATAGTTCTAATTCCATATATATGGCTAGCATTTATCCCATTTTTCCTTTATTTACTTTTACTACTTCTATTCCTTCTTTTAAAATGTGCTATAAAGCACTTCATGCCATAGAGAACCCAGAAAAAAGACATGAAAGGCATAAATTGTCACTCTGCCATTAGGCTTTACAGCTTGCCTTGGGATGTGTTGCTATTTAGGCTGCTAAAGCCAAGAAACCACCATACATTGTTGTACCCCTGTATATACTCTCTCAAAATACTGTTTCATTCTGCATAGCAAATGGTAAAAGAGTAGGTAACATGAATACAACTACATGCATAAGTCCTGAATTAATATGCTATTATACAGAAAAGCGGTTAAGTAACTAAATAATTTTTCCCTCTCTCAAACTTAATGAAACAAAGTATGAGTTTCAAACATTGTGAGCATATTTCTTTCAAAACCCAATGCCTTTCCCAATCCTTTAAGAACCATTTTGAGGTCTGTCTTAGACATACTGTACTAGGTAGCTAAAAAATATTGTAATAGAATGTGCATTATTTATGTCCTTGGCTCTTCAGGCATAAATTTCTTCCAAAGGCAATATTGTATAGTACCTTTATTTTAATTAAAATCTGCTACGGGCCAATATCCTAAGTTTAGACAACTGACAGTATATTTTGACTGTAACTAATTCATTTGATGTAACAATAAACTTACATTGTCTCAGTACAGGAGCATGTCAGAGAAATTTCTACAAGGCTTCTGATGTGTGAAGCAAAATTACAGAGTGAATCTTGTTTTATCCTTTCCTGTTTTTAACAAACAGTTAAGAATTGGGATCTCCTTTTCCATCTTGAATTTCTCAGGGATTATAGGCCTTAAAAGTAAATATGATCAAGCGCACAAACATCCTTTGAATGTTACTCAGTTTCTTTTTAGCTTTTGAAGCTGGCAATGAGTTTCCTCATGTTATTTGTAAGACTGTAGTTCATCTGTATATTTTGGACTATTATCTAAATGGTGTTCTACATTAAGTTTTTGTCAGCAGATCTGCAACTGGACTCATTAACTTTTGTAAAAGCAAATGATATGAAAAAATGCAATTTTAGTACCATGTCATTATATTCCACTTTAACTTTCTCAAGGCCAGGAGCCCTATTTCTTCTTTCTGAGTTTCACATGAACAGGGTACTGTTGCTTTCAGAGGAATCACTTCTGATATACAGTGGTTGAAATCAGGCTTTAGGGTAGAATAATTGACTTGGTGACGATGTAAAACAATAAGCATCTGCTCTGGTCCTCTCTGTGTAGATTTATACATGATAAGGATGAGAACTTGGGAAAGGTGAAGACAATATTAATATTATTGTGTGTGTTTTTTTCTGTATGCCTTCTGCTTGATTTTTGAACTTGAAATTTAAGAACGCTTATCAATTACTCTAATAATAAATTTGTCAAGACACAGCTCTTGCAATACTTTGTTCTTAGTTTTGATTCAATTATTTTGACGTTACTGAAATGAACCTAGAAATGCCTCTCCACTAGGGAATACAAAGGCAAAAAGAACAACATAATAAAGAAGTCATGAAGAAAGCTTTGTGAAGAGCCAAGTGATTCAAGAAATAGACAGGTGGAATGTTTCTTATTTCCTGCTGTCCCAGCTCAATATACTTCAGCAAGTGAACCGTATTTTGCCATTAGTATCTTCTATACAACTACAGCAGTTTTGCTCTGGTCAGTGATCCTTTACCTTCAAGGATTTTGAAGAGGGGGTGGGGGAAAGAAAAGCTAAGTATTTGTTCAGGGACAAATAATCTTGAAAAAGGGAGAAAGGTATCCTAGAGGATTACTGGCAAGGCCTGTCTGCTTTTATCTGCTTTGATTCTATTTGGTGGAATGTAAAGAAATTATGCTGAAATGAAATAGGGAGGATAAAAATATTAAGACAATATGTATATATTTAGTCATTTATGAATGTGGGACTGAAAAGCTTTGTAACTTTTCACATTATTAATACAATTACATTGTATTAGAACAATTGTTAAGTGTTATTTGCTTGTGTTCTGTCTTCTGCTTTACATCACAGCCTTAATTTAACAGACAGATAACACTTACATGGGAATTAGTCCACATAATGAAATGCTTACCTGTACTTGTTCTATCACAGTGGAGAAATCTGAATCTTTTGCTGATGACCTGAATGACTTCATGAATGTTTAGACCACATTCTAATTTTATTGTGCATGGTCCTTTACATCTTGGCCTCTTTGAGGAAGGAAAATCTCTTCTTTAGCTTATCTGCATTTCCCAATTTTAGATTGTTGCCTGATAAAAGGGTTTGATGGTATTCAATTATCATATGATCGTACTGTAATTGTGTCATGGGCTTTTATTATGTCATTGTCTGGTTTGCAGACAGTAGTTTCATTTTGGATTTTTTATCCTATGTTTCCAGTTGTCTTATGTTGAAATTATTAATTAGGTCTGATAAATAGTTCTGGACTGTTTTGGGTAAGGCCACTGTACTGCTGGCTTTCCTGGAAATGTTGGCTTTCCTGAAGTGAGAAATTGTGCTAGCATGGGATTATCAGTTTAGCAATATTTGACCTGGATTTCTGGGAATCACACAACATGGTCCATGCTGGTTTTCGCATGTAAGTTAGAGGAAATCTGTAAATATTGGTATTGTCTAGTTTCTGCTTGAATGCCTTCTCTTGTTCATGGACAGTAGCTGGTCTGCTCTAAGCAAATCCTGGAGATCTGCCATCCACTTTGGTGGGAGTACACACAGCAAAGCTGTTGCTGTTGTGAAATGCACTAACCTTGTGGTTTACCTGGGCTGAAAGTGTGTGGTCATGTCCTAGGTTCACAAATTTCACTGAACCTATGCTGCATAGTGCATGAACGTGAATTTGTGTCTAGGGTGTCTTGAGTTATTATATAAAGAATATTTTTGAAGTGCACAGCCTCATGTATTATGTAAGGCTAGTGATTTGCAGGGTCCCATAAAGTGTTACTCTGGGAGAAAAGACAACTCTTCTCAGGTTTGATGTTATACTTAAATTAGGGTATTTAATATACTTGATTTATGCCTGCAGAGCAATGATTTCTTTATCAGCATGCTTCTAGTTTTTCAAGTGAAATGAGAATATATTGGCAAAGATTTAAGTTTTCTCACTACTAGCCTGACTGTACCTCTACATTTAAATTGCCCAGGGAAGAATTATGTTTGAAAAAATAACAGCTTTAATTGAAAACATGATACTGTCAGGATCCTCTAGCATAGTGAAAATCATAAAATACAGGACAGATCTATGTGCATGGTGAAAAATTCTTCCAATCATAAACTATTATGTATAGCTCTGTGTAGTCTGGCAGTGCTGTCAGTGTTTTGGTGTGGTGTGCACTGAGCTCTCAGAGATAAAATTCTTTATCCTTTCTATTTTCTATGCATGTCATCTCCATATCAGGTTAAGGTTCGAAGACAGCCCTGGGGGACCCTGCATTATGGCTGTATGTACATAGAGCTGACCTGTTGATAAACAGGAGGGCCTCACGCTTAGATGTGCCAGTCTGTGGTTGTAAAAATATTTACTCAGAAATGGAAATCAAAACAATACATGGAGCTTTTATTTCTTTTGGGACTTGCTTCTTGTCTTCTTTTGGAAAACTCCATTAGAAGCTTTTGTTCCATGGAGTATACTGATGATGCAGTAGGTAAGTCAGATCAGAGTGTGCATCTAACAACTGGGAAAAAATATTCTGGCCGACAGCTGGGAATTGTTAGAGTGACAGTGAGCTATGGTTAGTGTCATGACAAACCTACAGATCATCTGCAGTAAATGCTAATCAGTTCACCTGAGAACTGTTATTTCTTCACATAACCATTACAAGAAGTGCACTTTGTTATTCACTAGTGTGTAGTGTATGAAGATAGCAGAAATCACTGGCAATGGATACAAGTTATCTGCTTTTCATATCAGCAAAACCCTGTGCATTTCTTACTCGATCTAAAGAGTTGGTACCTGATGGCTCTGTGGTTGCAACCATTAATACTTTGTTCTAGTCATGTTCTGCAGTATTACATCAGTGTCTTTGAATATAGTTATGTAGTTTAGACTCATCTAATTTCTGGCAAAGCAGCGTAAATCCAAATAATTTGCTATTCATTACTATTATTAATTTAAGAATGGGGGTTATTTGAAATTAAATGAAAGTAAATATTTTTACATATTGAAGCTGTTGGAATTTTTAAAATTCCCATGGGAAAGTGCTGTACGCTTTCCCCAGATCAAATCCTGGCAGGGTAGTTTGCCGCTAAGTACTAATGGTTCTAGACAAATCTATGCAACTATTCTTCATTTTCCTCAGGATAAGTAGAGCTCCTTTCTTTAAGGAGGGCACACTAGAAATAAATGAACTGTCTCTTGTGTCTTCTGTGACATGTATCAAGCTGTTCTATTGGGTCAGTCTAATTTCATAGATTATGTCTGACCCACTGTGTCAGATCTATATAAGAAAATTTGAGAACATTTTTTTCATATCCCTCTGATTTGCACTCCCAATTGCTCTCTTCCAGTTATACTTGAAAAAATTAGAATGTTATAGCATCAGAAAGATTAATTTCCTGATGGATGCTTAATTATTTTATGCAGGGTAGCCATGTGTGTGTTGTAACTTTTTTCTCACTGGCTTACTTCTTACAGTCTTCACACAATGACTTTGACAAATAACGAAGTTGCAGACAACACTAAAAGCGTATAAATTGTTTCAAAGCCAAATCTTGTTATAAACGAGCTTATAAGAAATCAGAAGCTTTATAGATTATTTCTGTTCTTAGATATTTGCTTTAATGACTTGTTTTCAATGAGCCTCTGGAGTTCCCATACTGGAAATTAAGCATTGCATTTAAAGTGCTAATTTTTTTTCATTTTCCACACGCAATCTTAATAGCAATTTTCAAAGTTTACTTCCAGTGAGAATGGAAGCTATAGGTTAAAATAGAAAGAGTTAAAATTAGTGCAACTAGGGGTCACAACTCAGCCCTAATAGGGAGCGGTTGGAGTTGAAGCAGAGACAGTTACGTTAGGACTGAATCCTGCTGCCTAAAAATAAAGGAACATTATTTGAGAAGGAATTTTCTGCAAAGGTAAGATTTGAAACTCCTTCAGTCCAGCTCAGAGGCCACTTTACAGCACATTAACCTATGGATGAATTTTAAAAGTAATCACTGAGGAGGAACTGATGGAGTCAGGCTGGAAATTGAGTGCTTTGCAATGCTCTCTACTGCATCTTGGGCTTGGACCTTGGTATTTGCTTTCTGTCTGCTTGCAAGTTGCCTCAGGAGCAGGAGGGCAGCGGGGCTGTGCTGCATGAATTGACCTAGAATAGCAGCCTTCTCCAGGCTGTTTTGTTTCTTCGGAGAGCACAGGAACTTGGTCTTGTGTTATGTCCTTAATATACTAAACTGGTGGGAATCTAGAAGTGTTAAACCTGTGTGTGGAATTGCCTCTGTCCTGGGTTCAGCGGTAGCAGTCAGTTTTTTCTCCTTCTTAGTAGGTGGTGCAGCACTGTGTTTTGACTCAGCCTGGGACAGCTGATAATACTGATGTTTATTCTGACCAAGGACTTTGTGAGTCTCATGCTCTGCCAGGGAGGAGGGGAGGCTGGGAGGAAACAGGGACAGGACACCTGACCCAAACTGATCAAAGGGGTATTCCGTACCATAGCACGTCATGCCCAGGATGTAACTGTAACCCCCTCTTAGGGGGGTTGGATGAGGTATTGGTCAGTGCTCAGTCGGGCAGGGTGGGGTGAGTTATCTGTTGGTGGTTGGTGAGATGCTGTATTCTCTTCCCTTGTTATTTCCTTTATCATTTTTATTATTGGTGGTAGCAGTAGTGATTTGTGTTATACCTTAGTTACTGAACTGTTCTTATCTCAACCTGTGGGAATTGCATTCTTTTGATTCTCCTCCCCATCCTGTTACTGATATTTAGAATTTTGGTAATTAAAATTTAATCAATAGTTTATAATACTTAATACTAATAATGTAGAGTTATAAGAAATGTTTTAGTGAGAAGTGTGTTTGTTGAGCAACCAGATGCTGTTATGAAATCCCCTGTATGGCCCTGTACCAGGACCAAAGGAACAGGATAAAATCATTTAATAGAAACCAGTGGAACAAGTACAAGTTGATTTACAAACTGATTAATACTTACGTAGAAACTAGAACAATAGAACAATGTATGTAGCAGTCAGAAGTCTAGATTAAAGAGAGCAAAGAGAGCAAACCGTAACTGTTTATAGTTACCTGCCAAGGATACCGTGGAATTAGGTAAAAGGTAATTCCGGCAGGGGGAGATGGCGACCACAGACTCACTGACCACCGACCCATTTTGTACCACAGACTCATTTCTAAAGGATTCTAACTTTTGTTGCACAGAATCGGAAATGGGAGGAGAATATGTTAATGATTGTTGGGAAATAACATGTTTATGTATGAGTAGGCTCTATGTAAGAAGCTTGATTTTGGTGCAAGGTGTGCACGTTAGGAGGAGCTATCCCCCGTGCACCTGGCGCCGTAATAAAGAAGTGTCTGCTTATCTACATCCCATTGGTGTTGATAAGTTTCTTATTCCGGATTTTCGGTAACAATCCCTCTGGGAGCAGGGGGAGGGCGAGAAGGGGGGGGTTGAGTGAGTGAACAAGATGCGTGGCTGGGTTTAAACCACGACACATGATAAGACTCATTTTAGTTGTTATACATTTTTCAAAATTCAATGAATCAGATGTACTGAAATTTGCCCACNGGGGGGGGATTGAGTGAGTGAATGAGCTGTGTGGCTGGGTTTAAGCCATGACAGCCTCAGAGGAAGAAATATCAGGAGCAGGTCTGAGTGGCAGAACAGGGCTGTAGTTTATGAATGAGCTTGCTGCTTGAAAGTGCTTTCATTGGTATATAAGTAGATTTATCAAAAGTAATAACTTTAGGATCTGACTTATTATCTTTTTTCACCTGAGATTTCTTCCATTGTTATCACTCAACCAGTTATTCTTGCAGTAACACAGATCTGTGTAAATTATTTTGGGGGTTTTGGTTGTTTGTCTCTTATAATATATTTGACCTTAACTGCTCTATTAGTAAGAGAGTTTACTAACCCTGTAACAAAAAAAGTTGGGTCTTGTGAAGGTTCTTGAACACCTGTGTACTACTGCAGGTATGTAATGGTTAATGGTTGAGATTGATAGCACTCACAATCAGTTATAAAGAGAATCCCTGTTTCTTTTTCCTTTGAAATGAAGATAAACCAGTTCTTGCTTCAGAGTGGTTTGGTGCCATGATGAAATTATATGCTGGATATTTTAAGCAAGACACTGAGTTTTGTTAGGTTACTTTTGCTTGTTTGGGTCTAGAGGATGGGCAAGATGAAGCAGATAAATGACATTCCCTATTCTGCTGTCAGCTGACAGATTCTGTCCTGCAAGCACACCCTAATCTATCATTTCATGCACTGAACCAAAGACTGGCACAGAGTGTTTGGTAGATGATGGGTGATCCTTATAACAGCTCTGTAAAACAGGAAATCAAAGGTACTATTAGTCACATGTCAAGTGGGGAAGCAGGGCCCTGGGGCAGCTACTGGGGCAGCTGCTGGTGCAATTGTGAGTTCCATCTAAAGCAGGCTGGCTGAGTTTGTACTTGCTGAGTTGTACTTTCTATAAAGTCTTGGTGTTTGTTTTTTTTTTCTCTTCAAGGAAGTCGTGGTTTCCATTAATTTTGGCTTCTTAAGAATTGGAAGCCTTGGAAGAAAGACAAAAATTAAAAGCTAATAAAATAAAAAGAAACACATCGGTTTTCTTCTGTGACTCTTTTGAGGGTGAAATCCGTCTGAGGTGGCCCAAGAGTTTAGGGAACTGTCCTTTAAAATTTGTTTTCAAAGTAATATCTTTCTCTCTTTCCCTCTCTCTCTCAATAAAACAGCATTATTCCAGCAAACTCCATTTTCCAAGCAGTAGGATGCAATTTGGCTTTCCAGAAACATCTAGCAGTTCCAATCCAAACCTGCAGCAGTGGCACTGGAAACTAGGAAACTGGAAACTAGGCTAAATATTTCAGTAAATGGAGATTGCTGAAGTGACAGGAACAGAGGTTCACCCTGTGTGCCCAATACACTGTGAGACCAATAAATGTATCTTAGTATATCTTAATACTGGCCCATGGATCTTTTCTGATTCTTTTTGTCTTTATTTCTTCCTGAATTATGTGCTGGAGAGGTCTGAATATGTATGAATATGGAATTAGATGGCTTCTTTTTAAAAAGAGTTTGCCTGTTCCCTTTCTTGTTGCCCAAATTTCTGAGAGATTTGGGAAATGTGCAGCTAAAATTAACAACGTTCACACTTTAGGTGTTAAATTTAATATGCGTGTCATGTTTGAAAATGTCAGCAGAAAAGACTGAATAATACTTGTTGCGTATAAATCTGAAGTACATAATTACTCCAGCTGACATGTATGAATGCACTTTCATTATCGTGTCAAGAGGACACTTTGTGCTTGCAAATGAACAATGTTTGGGGTTGGCAATAAAATGGGAAGCACTTGCTTAAATAAAGTTTATTACAGCTTTTTAGAAAAATGTAATTATGAAGTGCTCATACTGAATGAGAACGCTGTTTTTGAAGTGTTTAATAGGAAAATGGAGTTATGGTTTAAAGGGAAAGACTGCATGGTGTTTAGGGTTTACCAAAGTGAGCACAGTACAAATGTGAAATAATGCTATTTGATTTGCACGCCCACACAATAGTCAATGGGTATGTGTGCTGGTTCCACAAACTAGCCAAGGACTGACAACTTCCTACGCTTCCTTAAATCAATCCACCTCATTTGGTGAGCACAGGTGGAAAGTACATGTGCAAATACAGAGATCAAATCTCAGAATCCAAGGTAAGGTGTCTAATGCTGCAGTTAGTACCTTACCTGCAGAAAAAAAGTATCTGTTTAAAAACAAACAAGCAAAACCAAAATAAAACAACCAACCAAAGAACCAACCAAGAAAATCCCAAGCCACCAAACAATTGTGCTGAATAAAGATGAAATAAAGCAGTACTAAAAGTTTCATTTGGTGTCCATTATCCATACACTACCTTATCCTACAGACAGGGAAACTGAGGAAGGATAGTAAAGCAAGGATTTTTTACACTGGGATGTTCATTAAAAGTTGTTTGGAAACTTCTAATATTCACTGGTGCTAATGGACCTCTGTCCTGTTTTGTAGCTCTCTAGAATTACGACACATTGCAGAGAACTAGAGATTTCTATATCTAACATAATCCAACAAATGAATTAGAGTTCTAAACATAATGTTCCAACTTACATGGGGCAATTGCATTAGAAACTTGTGTATTGCAGAGCATCAGAGGTGGTACTCACATTTATGAGCTGCTGCCTACCAGCCTTATGACTCATCTGTTTATTATACAGAACATATAGGCTATGTTTTTTGACTGATGTGTTGCTCTTGGTTTAAATCAAGAACTGTTGAATTATGGGTTGATACTGCTGGAGAAGCACTGGATGAGTCTCCCGTGTAATCTGTTAGTGTCATCTCTGCTGTAGAGTTAGGCAGTGCAGGGAAATGTAGGATGTGAAGTGCCAGCTGGATGAAGCAAGTGAGAGAGGTGCTGGAGGGTGTAGTCTCAGCTGGTGGTGAGCATAGCAGTCAGTAGCAGCTGGCAGTACCTGGAGATACACCCATCTGGGGGCTGGAGACAGAGTTTAGCCTGGGAAGCTGGAAAATATATTGATTCATCACCTCCACAGATGCCTTCTGCCAGCAAGACTGCGGTGGAGCTTCTGTCATCAAATGAAAGCTAAAGCCCTGAGAGAGTGCAGATGACAGTAGTATTTTTCATGGTGATGAATTCCCTCCTGTATGTACTTCTTGCATAGGAGTGGATTGGATCCACTGCATTCAGGAGCTAACAGGAACTTGTTGATGGCTTTTGTGATTGTTCAGTATTTCAATTGTTATGTAAAGATAAGTTACTACTCTTAATAGCAAATAAGAGTTTCCCTGTTTTCCTTTGTTCTTTGTTTTTCAGAAGCTGCAGCTCTGCTGTTGTATTTAAAAGAATAATAATTGTCCCAGCAGAGAGGGTAGTTTTGCACAAAGCAAGTTATGATTCAAGTCATATGAAAACTTCTCTGTCCTTTTACAGAAATGGTTTAGATGGATTTCCCTGTAGCTCTTGCGATTTTTTTCCATTTAAAAGACAATGTAACTTTAGTGTTTCTCCTACTGGGCTATAGTCACATTTCTGCTGTGTATTTTTTTTTTTTTCTTTAGAAAATAAGAAAAATAAAGTCAAGCCAGTTTAGAAATCTTTCCTCCTCTTTGAGATAGAACTTTTGAATGAATCTTGTCTGCTCTGCAGCTTCCCTCTAATGAGCTTTCTCTGGTTTCAGCAGGCTATTGGAGGTTTAGAGATACCTGCGTGTTTTTTCTGTGACTCTTCATGCCTGCAAATGGCACTTGTATTATGAGTGCTGCCATTCAGTTAAGATTCTCATAAGAAAACATTTCTTGTGATGTCCACAGAATTGCATCTCTTCCAATAGTCTCAAACCTGTAGGCTGTTGAGGAGTTCTAGAAAGATGAAATGCTGCATAGTGCTGTGTGGAATCACCCTTTCATTTTCAAGCTGTTTAACTAACAAGAAAGAATTCTAGTTCCTATCTGTGTTTCTTTATGCCTGCTGTTTCCTTCTGGTATGCTAAAACATCACTCCCTAGTGACAGTTGATGGTAGCAAATCAAGAAAAATTGTTTAACATAACTTAAAAATTGTTATACTTTTTTTTTCCCCCTTTCATAAGTAATTACCTGTGCAACTAAAGGGAGGCAATCCTCTCATAGAGCTGATTTTATTTCCCTTGTCAAATCAAGCAGTAGATGCAGAGATAGAAAATACAATAATCCCCTTAATGAAAGTTGGGGTTTATAACTAAACATATAATCATTTCCAAGATTGTGTATTAAGTATCTAATTTAAATTGGTAAAGGCAAAGCTGTGTAGCACTGGAGCTCTCTTTCCATCCTTAACTTGCATGTATTTGTCCCTGAGATCTCAGGTAGTGTTCGTACTCTGGATTTTAAGCACTGGAATGAGAAGTAAAGGTAAAGCTGCACTTATCTGTCAGTATTACTGATAATTTTGGGTTAGATAGCACTTCTGAAGACTATTGAGTTTTGTGTGCATTGCCAACTATTGGATGCTAGCTTAAATTAAAATAAAGGAGACAGTAGGATGGGCCTCTATTGAGGTGTGCTATCATGAGGCCAATGAACTGCAAAAAAACCATTGTATCGATCTAATAATGTTCCTCCAATTTGAAAGGAAAGCTGGTCCCCAGAGTCTGTTTTTAAACTGATGGGCCACTTTCCTGTTGTGTTTATTTTGTTTGTTTGTTTTCTTGTGCACACAGACGTACCTTCCTATTCTAAAGACTGACAGGGATTTGCTGTGGTGTTGGTGTGAATGCTAGAGAGGGCACTTTCACCTCAAAAAGCTGGGGAAATACAGCTGGCTTTACATAGTGGCTTGGTGGATGTGGCATCTTACTGCTCATGATATAATGTCAATGGAAGTCAAATCCTTCCAGTGAAACAGGCACTGACACAATGCTAACTCAGCACTACGGTTCCAATTACATGACAGCAACTTGTGTTATTAGTCTGGTGATAAAGAGTGCTTGTATCTACTTTTAAAACCGGATGATAGACAACTGAGTTTCATTTTTAATTTAAAGAAGGAGGTGGTTTGTTTGGCACAGACTAAATATGCCCCAGATTATATTTTGACAAGACCAGACATACTAGACAGGAAATATTGGGAATATAATAGTCATCAAGAAAGAATGGCTGCAGCACTAGGTATTAGCTTAATGACTACTTGTGTGTTTAATTATTTCATTATTAGCCCCTACTGTGCACTCAACATTTGCAGGAAGAGTGAGAGATTCATGGATACTTCTTTGTCTTTCACCTCCCACTAATGAAGAAAGATTACACTTCCTCAAAATTTAGTTAGTTTGCTGTGCATAGACCTGTATGGAAAATAAAAGGTATCACGTGCACTGCTCCATTGGCAGAAAAGGTAGAAGGGAATGGCCATTTTCCTCTGGGACAGAAGAAACTGGAATCACACACTATCTATGGATGTGTAAATAAGATGTTTATTTCATCTGCAAGAACACTTATGAAAGCGTAACTAAGTTATAGCTGGTATTCTGTGTGGATTTAATTACAAAATGATTAGGGGTTTGCGGAAGAATTGTTCAGTTCTTTATTATTTTAAGGTGTTATTTCAGATTGTTTTAATAAGTTCTGTCATGACAAAAGCAGATACGAAAATGTCAGTCATAGCTCAGCTTTTTGAGAAGTCAGATGTATTTTCAATTTTTTTAAATGTGAATTCAGAGATATTGTTAATCTCACCATTGGGTAATGTTTCAGATAAATAAAAGGATGATTAGAAGAATGTTAACATTAAAGTAGAACAAGTGATATCCAAGCCAGATTGTTTTGAGAAGGGAGCCAGGTAATTGTTATAGTTTGTTCTTAATACTGGTTTGCATCCACATTTCAGAGATCATGAGAATGAGACAACTGTCATTTCATAGTTATTGTGTCAACCCTGAGTAGCTTGTGTCCCGTACCAATGCAGAGTTTTTGCAAAAGGAGATATCTTATTAAGTTGTGCTGAATGTTTTCTTCTGGATTTTTGGTTTGTTTGTTTTTAAATTTATTTGGTTTTTTTTTTTTGTTGTTGTTTTTGTTGTTTCTGTGGGTTTATTTTTATTTTTATTTAAAATTATTATTCAGTTTTTATTTGGCTGAATATTGAAGAACTGGAATATGCCAGATTTCTGCTCCATCAAGAATATGAAACCATGTAGTTATCAGTTCAGCTTTTCATCAAAAAACCCCAACAGGAAGATACTCAATTGGAACGTGTAGAATCTTAATACGATGATAAATTCGGAATTTTAGGACAAATCATGCTTTTGTAAACAAACACTGATTAATCAAAACCAATTTTGTGGAAATGTGTTAGAGGTGTTGAACTTCTGTCTCAATGCAGAGTGCTTTCTGACAGAAATCTTCGTGGTTTTCTCAAGTTTTTCTGTATGGCCAAATAGTCAGGAATGTTCTTTGCTGATGAGGTGGAAACCATTAGCAGGAGGTAAATAAAAATGCCAATAACTCCAGTGTTTCTGAAATGAAAAGAATTACAGTTCATGGAAGAAGTCAGAAAAATCTATTTCATATTCAACTAGCATAAGATCAGATTCCAAGTATTGAATAATGTTGTGAATCAGAAAATCATAGGTCAGGCTTTTATCTTTTGTTTATTTATATGCAGAAGAGGTACACTGTGACTTCCAAACTCCTTATCATTTTCCTAACATTGTTTCATGTGATCATTTCTGTGGCACTTGGGCTGCTCACCTGTACTCTGCTGACCTAGTTAGAATAATGATTTAAATTTGGTACATTGTGTTTGATTAGCTGGGATGTAATCACTCCTTGAACAAATCTCGTCAAGTAACTCAAGAATGAGTAGCATTTAGCTTGAGCAAACAAAGAATAGATCTGTATCTCTGATTTCATTTTAATCATCACTTTGACCTGAATCCAGTACTAGTTTACGATATTGAAGTACTCTTTTGTTTTGAGTCAGAGGCTGCTCAACTCATATGTAATTGAATAAAAATATCAAGGTCTAAAATAGACATAGGTAAGAATTCTAAACCTGTTCACCCCTGCAGTCCCTGGGGTCAGAAGAATATTTAAACTTGAAGTAGTTCCCCTTCCATGTTTAAAGATCTAAACCTGTTACTACTTCTTCCTTCAAATTAACACTAGGAATGAGGCCTCTGACACTTCATTTGTAATTCAGCCTGATGCTTCGCCAGACATAAGGAGTGCTATTCAGTCTTGTAAAGAAAATAATTTCTAGTGTCCCATGCCCAGTCAACAATATTTCCTTGTTATGCAGTCATAGCCAAGCACTTGTTAGTAATTGTACTAGTGACTCCAAGTACAAAACCCAACTGAATGATACCAGGTAAATTTGGCTTACTGAGCACTTTATATTACTGATAATGCAAAATGACACAAGCTTGTTAATCTTGAACTCACATTGTTGGCTCTTCTCAGCACTGTGAAAATACAGTCCCATGTTGCATGCATTTGTTTTAAAGGCATTTTAAATTTCTAACTGTACGATGATGTGTATCTGTACGAAGGTTTTTGTGTATGAGACTGATTTGTTCTCATTGAATGGACAATTATGTTCTCAAAAGAGGATTTAGAGAGAGATAAAGTATTAGACAAGATTGGAAATAACACATTGGTAGTGAAGGATATTGAATTACACAACTTGACTCCCAAAGTGTATTCCTGCATAATGATTTTGCCCATTACAACAAAATAGTATATTAGGGGAATAAAAGATTGTCAGTAAGGTATTTAAGCCTCTGCTGCTGAACCTAGAATACTTATATTTTACCTCTTAATAGTGAATAAAATACTTGACTTTATCAAACTCCAATAAATTAGGAGAAAAACTGTTCCTTTCGTGTTTTATATCAGCCTTAGGATGAAGGTAGGATTAAATTCCTCTGCCTAACGCACATTTGTTCTCATCATAAAGCTAATCTTGTAATTTCTCACAGGACTGACAATCTTGGGAGAAATGAGCTAGTACTGAGGTTAAATTACCTTTCACCCTAAAGAAGGCAAAGGATATTCTTGGATGAATGGCTCAGCATGATACACATTATAGATAACTATGGTGTTGCATAATGTAAGTCTTAGCTTTCGGCTATGGAAAGAGCTTTAGTCCTGCTTCTAGTAACATAACTGTCTTGAAAAAAATTCAAGTATTTTTGGAATAATTCAGTTTTACTGGAAGTCTTTAAAATCAGACTATCCCATTTTATATTATCTGTTGACTACTGATCTCAGCATTTTTAGTAACAGCTGGAGCCATTAAAGCAGTGACTTTCTAGTTGAAGAATGTACAGTGCTGACTTTTTTGATTAAATGTGCAGTATATTGGAATTTAAGTTCTGTTTTTGATTTATACAACAATAAGTGATAAAATCCCTTTTTTCAACAGAGCAATCGAGATAAAATTTTTAAAACCCTCACATGGATGCTCATAGATTTAAAGACAAGAAACTGTGTAACGCTTTCAGTGATTACTTAAAATCATTTAAATGAATGAATCTAAGAAAATGCAGACAAAACCCACAAATTTGTTTATAAAACAGATTTTGGAGTCTTTCTTGATTATTGTTTCTTCAAAGCACTGACTCCTCTTTTCTGAAGCATGCCAAATTATAATGAAGAGTCATAGAAGGGGTTGAATAATAATCCTTGAACAACTTATTTAATGACTCTTTCATAATTACTTTTATCTCATAGTAGATTTTTTTTCATTATTTTCAACCAGTCCATCCAGGAGAAGTATGAATTGGAAGAAATTAAGAGTGGTTATTAAAATTACTAAGATAACTTAGTTTAAAAACTGAGACTGTAATATGCCTTCGTTTGCAAGAATTAAGGGGAGCAATCCACTTTATTCAGTGTTCTTTGATGTATCTTTGAGAAAATTGTATGAATTCAGGGTTTTTATGATGTTTTTGATTGGAGATGGAAGATGGTGCTCAAAATTGCAGAAAATTTAATAGAGAGACAAGATGAATGGGATTCTGAACCAGGGAAATTGCAACGCTGTAAGATAGGCTATGGGCTGGTAAGAAGGTCTTACATAGTAGCTGGCAATCAGACATACCAGCAGCTTTTGTATAAATGTATAGAAACAGAAATAATAGTTTGAATGTAAATTAAGGAGTTTGAATATATAAGATGTTGATTTTAATCTCTTGATTAGTTCTGAATCACTTTTGGAAAATCATTAACTACAGATATATACTTACATTGACAGTTTGATCTACGATTTTATGTTGATGTGAGACTTTGATAAATTGTAATAAAATCCATTCTAGAATGTAGTATTGAGGTGAATTCTGGTACCAGTAAAGGCACATGTAAAAATAAGAGTAATAAGGAACTGAATTTCTGTTAAGAACCAAATAATAATTGTACTAAAATGGCAGAAAATCAGGTGAATAAGATGATAAATAGAAGACACTTTTTTGTAAAAGTGGCCTTAGCAGTTGCCCAGGAACTTTGGTCAAAAGAAGAGTTCTTGTTACAAATGTTCAGCAGCAATAAAGAAATGCTTTTAAAGCAAAAATGTCCATTCAGTGTATGAGGAACGAATGTAGCAGGCAAGCAGAGAGGAAGAGGAGAAAGCAGAAATGCTTTTCTGTTCCCTATCCCTTGGTGATCCCCCATTCCCATTGTGGAGAGAAGGTGGAAAATGGAGGGCGGATAGGGAGTAAGGAAGGAAAAGATCAACAAGTAATGCATGTGGTTTCTTTGTTTTTCTGTGTTGAATGACTATGACAAGCTTTTCTCTATGATTTACTTTGTAAAAATCTGCTTTATATTACTGAACATAAATACTAAATAGTACTAGTAGATGCAATAGTAAATACTAGAGCAAGTTTCAGTGCAAGGTACAAAATATCATTTGCATTTCTGAAACAGAATCGTAAGCACATAATTTTCCATTCTGAGACTGAAGTAGGCTGTGGTTGGGATTTCTGTTCCTTTTGGGTTTTTCTGGGTGCTGGTTTTTTGGTTTGCTTTGGGGTTTTTTTTGTTTGTTTTGTTGTTTGTTTGTTTGTTTTTGTTGTTGTTTTTTTTTGGTTGTTTTTTTTTTTTTTTGGTTTTTTTTTTTTTTTGGTTTTTTTTTTTTTTTGGTTTTTTTTTTTTTTTGGTTTTTTTTTTTTTTAAATATATATTTTATTTTAATCAGGGCTCTTTCTTCCTGTGTAGGGGAAAACTTGGCTTCTGTGACACCTGTTACAGGAGTGAAACCGAATTTCCTCCATTACTTCCAACATTTGGGATTTGTGTGGAATGGTGTACAGACATTTGAGTTAGATAAAGAATGCATTTACTGAGTTTCTTAATTAATAGAAATGGCTGAAGGACAGATGCTTGTTAATATATGGACAAGGTTAAACAGCCATAGTAGAATGTTCTTAAAAGGTAATAATAGCAATGATGATAGATCAAGAAGAGTGGATCTTGTATCTTCTGTGTCTGTTACCTGCAGAGGTATGTAGCGTGAATAAGCTTTCCAAGTTCTACATTATCAATCAATCAATTTCACAGGACTCAATAAGGATCTTTACGTACAGATTGCTGGTCTTGTCACGGCATCCAAGTGCTTCCTTTCTCTTTCAGATTTTGCTACTTTGACTTATGTTTCAGATTTCTTTTCTGCCACGTGCAGCAGATGGGAAATGACAGGAAGCCTCCCCACCCCCAATGTTAAATGTCCTCAGACGCAAGGAGGACAGTTAAAACTCTTCCACACCTGCTTTAGATCCATCATCACCCCTTGACCTGCCTGACATGCTGATTGTGTGGGCAATCCAAATAGCTGCCTTACCCTGAGAGCCAGCAACCCCATTTCCAGAGGAGCCAGGTTTTCAGAACAGCTTCAGTTACTCTGTGCAATTCTTTTGCTTGCTCTATTTTTAAAATGAGATTCTTTGTGTCTGTCACCTCCCAGCTACATGTAGATTGTGTCAGGGGGGCTGACACACAAAAGGCCTCAATCTCATAAGAACCTGCCACCAGAACACCTAATAGACTGTCAGTTTGAATGTTTAAATGAGACACAGCAAGGGAGGGGAAAATGCTTTTAACAGAAGAATGGTAGACTGAAAAAAAAAACCCAGCTTCACTGACAAGGTAACTGGAGATGTAGCACTTGTAACAGAAGGGAGGTATTGATGAATGCATTACTAACAGGTGAAAAATGTGGCTTGGATGAGGGCTACTAACAGGAAATACAGAAAGCATTTATGGGTGTAAAAAGAAGCTGGTTAAGGAATCAGGTTAGGATTAGAATTACATTAAGCAGATTGTCTCCTCTGTAGGATTCAGTGTTGTCTTGTCTACCCTTGTGATAACTTGTTTGAGCAATATTTTAAAGCTACATCTGTGTGTGTAGTACAGATTTGTGCATAACTGAGCCCTCCAAATTAGTGTTTGTACATCTTGCAGATGCTTTATGCCAGTACAGGTAGGTACATCTTCAGAACTATCCATGGCATTATTTGGGTTAGGGATTCAGAACCTAATTCCTATATGTCAGCAGCATCTCAAATTGCTTTGCTCAAGAATGAAATGGAGAAAGATTAGAAATTGCAGGAAAAGTTTTGTTCTATTTTGTGCAAGTGATACAGCTGAGCATTGCCATTACAAAAGCACATTTGCTTTGGTACATGTTTCTTTTTCAGTAAGGCCTGTTTCTTTGAAGCTGTGAATTATATTTGATCCTCATTTTTTGTTTGCCACCTATGCCATTTCTTCCTGCCTAGAAATTATAAGCAAATACTTATTTTATTTTAATTTTTTTTTACAGCTAATTATAAATAATAAGCTCATACTCTCTTCAAATAGTTTCATGAATGGTGGGTTTCTCTTGGACTGTATGTTTGACTGTTGTTCACTGATGCTCAGAGACTGGTTACATAAATTGCATGTTATTGTTTCAGTTCTAGTGGCTGACAGCAGCCAATGGTTGGCTGACAGGAGTCAGCTGTTACAAGCAGTGGGAAGGCATTATTGGCATGAGTAGAAAAGCACTGTGTAATCACAAATGAGAACTCTGCTGGAGGAAGAGTTATCCTCCATGATGTATGGGTATGAACTTTTGTTCCTATGCATGTAGAAAAGTGTGTGAAAAAAGAACATACACAGGTGAGAACTACTCAACTGTCACAATGTTGAGAATGTGCCACAATTAAATTGTATGTTGCTTCCTCTTTATGATTATCTTACCTACTTGATGTGGTGTTAATATTGTGAAGCTGACTGCAATCTCTCCCATGTAAATTCTTTGTCTCCTCACATTGGGCATCCAGTTCAGTCATAGCTTGGGGCAGTTAGAAAAACATTTCCAATTTTCATTTTACAGGGATGAGTGCTCTATAGATATTTGTATAGAAATTGCAGTATTTTGTCTGATTTTAAAAAGAGTATCTTAATACAGAAAGCTTTTAAAGGGCACCAGTTCCAGAATTGCAGCCTTATGACAGACTTCTGGTATTTGTGGAAGTCAGGTGGATTTGAAAACATGTGTGGGCTCCCTTTTTAAAAACTGTTTTGTGTAGTGTTACTGAAAACATATCTGAAGATTATTTTCTTTCTTTGTTGTTTTTTTTATGTGCATGTTTTGAAGGGGAGAGAACTCCACAAATAATTGATTCTCTAGTCAGAGAAAGGGCTGGTGAACAGCTGACATCTTGAAAATTCAATTTGGTGGTACCCAGTAGTTCCAAGATGTGCCTTCTTGCCAAGCTGAAGACTTGTGTGAGTTAGCTTTATATTAGTTTCCTGATTTTGTGGTGAGATTTCTCTTGCTTCTTTTCTTTTCACTATGAATATAGTAATGAGTGTGTCTTTACTTTTAAAAAATACATGTATGCACTTAATATTGAGATCCAAGATACTTTATAATATGTATGAAATAATAATAAGGGAAATATAGAAGTTTTCTGGCTTGCTTGAGAACAGGTGCATAAAGCAGCCATCAGTGTTGGTGTAATGTAGCATGAGGGTTTTTTTTTCTGTGTCTTATTTCTGTCTCATTATTGGGAAGTCTTTAAGATAACAGGATTTTCAGCACACTAAAAAGTCCTGTAGGATTACAACTGGAACTTATTCCTACACACACTACCTCATTATAGCAGCTTTTTCTGATTCCATCTTAAACCAGTTCAATCATGAATAGTACTGCTACCTTTAACTCAGTTTAAATGTGCTAGGTACTGTCACAATTACTGTGACAGGCAGTGATCCTGGAAGCAGAAGGTGGAGATGAATCTCAGACTTAATGCAGGATTAAAGAAGTATGGCAGCCATTACTCAGAGCTACTGTTAATATGCAAATGTAAGAGGCTGTATGGAAAGGAGAAGGGCCTCCAGCATTTTTGTCTGCTCTGAACTTCTAACATTTCCTAGTATGATGTTAGTATTCAAAGTAAATTTATCCAAACTGATCATTTTTTTAATTATCTACTTTCCCAGTCTGTGTTCAGAATGAGAAGTCTAATAAATTCCAGCATTGGAGTTTGAGTGTATTAGAGGGAAAATAATATGTAATTAAAATATAGACATTATGGTTTTATATACAACTCTACAAGGAAGGAAAATGCAAGTCAGTTTCTCTACCTGTGTTGCTCCTGTAATGCCAAATATCAGCAATGACCAAGCTTACTTTGAAGTATGTCATGCCTAAAACAGGAGCTAGATGATGTGGTGATAAAATAGTTGCACTTGGTCTATTCTTGCAGTACTTGTTACGAGCACCAAGGAGTCTTCATTGGTTCCAGATAAACCTTTAGACTTCAGAAGTGGGTGAAGGTATATTACCTCAGCTAGAGCAGTCCAGTGCTGTGTTGTCCAAGCAGTTACAGGACTGTAGGAAAAACTTTTGTTGCAGTGAAGAATTTGGTGTTGTGAGACAAGGCAGACAATAATGCTTCCTGTTTAGTGCTATTTGCTGTGTATACAGGTTGGTTTTAGAGTTTAAACACTGAAATGGCAGGTTGGGAATGCAGGCAGAAGCTGTTGATACATTCTCTAATGATTTAAACCCTGTTTAAAATGTAACCTAAAATCCTCACAGGATTTCTTTCCTCTGACTTGGTTGCAGATAGAATTTCTGGACAGATGCAATATATATTAAATCCTAAATATGTATTTATTGACTGGAGAATCCAGCTCATGCTCTGTTCTGTGCTATATCCCTTTTTCTGGCCACCTAGCTCTGAAAAAAGATTTCTGTGCTTGGAACACTGTTTGGGCTGTGAGCACGGAACAGGCATCATGTACTTAAAAGGGCTGTTTTCAGATGTGTTTACTACAAGAAGGCCATTTCTGAAGAAGTTTGGCCTCGGCGGAAAGATTTCTGGGAAGTTAATTAGCATTCACATGCCACCTCATGGAGTTGCTCTAAACTGTCAAGCTTGTTTGAGTGTCTCTCTATACTGCCATAGATTGATGTGTGCTGGGGAGAAAGAGCCACACAAGCTCTTAATAAATGATCTATGGAGCTTGCAGTAAGTCCAAGCTTTTGGCTGTTGTTATGCATTCATTTTGGAAACTCTAACCAAAGACACTCCTGGTTTCTTCAAGAAAGACGGAAAGGTCTGTTTCCCCGAGACAGTGAAATAACTTCCCAATGCTTGGTTTTGTTCCATGATATTTTTCAGTGGAAATTGGACTGTGGTGGGTTTTTTTGTTTTGTTTTGTTGTTTTTTGGGTGTGTTTTTTTTTTTTTTTTTTTTTTTTTTTTTTTTTT
>NDXB01013875.1:67556-127172 GCA_002631895.1 Agapornis roseicollis
TTTTTTTTTTTTTTTTTTTTTTTTTGTTTGTTTGTTTGTTTCCTTTCAAAGGACAGTGCACTGACATAATCTTTTAGGATCTTATTCATGCCCCCAGGGTTACACTGGAGGCCTTGGCTGCATCCTCTGCCCTTAATGTCTTGTGAGGGACAGGTATGGCTGAATTGATTCTGGAACAACTGAACAAATTTCTGTGATAAGATAAGCAAAGCTAAAGCATCTTCACCAAAGCTATAAAATCTGCATAACCAGACAAAAAAACCCAAAAGTTCTCCTTTGCTGTGCTGTCTTTCAGGATAGCATCTCTTCTAGAATGTTTTCCACAGCTTCAGAGAATTCATAGGCCTTAGCTGCATAAGACTTTAGTTATAGATTTGAGACTTGGTATTCTTAGACAGCTTCTTGGGGAAACTGGTGTTCTGTGTATTCCCAAAGAAAAATGCACCTGAGAGCAGAGGGACAGTGTATGATGATGAAGGACATTTAATGGGGCATCATTTAGAAGGAGTATTCTGCCGCAGTAATGCATACATCTGAAGGAAGATCATGGATTCAGGCAGCTTTCTTGCCTGTTCAGGGAGATATATACAGCCATGTATGCGTCTATGAAGCCTGAGGAAATGTCAAATGTGTGCGTGAGAGGTAACGGGGTAACTCATCACCACAGTGGCTGCAGAATGGTAGTAGTAGCTGACAAGAGTGGAAGGCACAAAGGGAGGAAACGAGTGGGGAGAGTGGGCAACTTTGATCTCCACACTGGCTGGGGCCATTGTGTTTGGGCTAGTTGCCATATTGGCAGGCTGTCCTTGAAGGTGAAGCAATACTGAATGACATTTATTTACATGTATAAATAAGCTAATCAAACTGTCAGTCCTACCCTTGATATTACAGGCATGTATTCATAAAGAGAGGTTGAATTAAGAATGTGATGGTACCTGGAAAAGAGCACCTCGTTCGAGGGCTTGTAAAAGAAGATGGGCTTGGGGATATTTTTTTTTTATTTTTGTGTAAGAAATGTTTCCCTTTTGTTATTTTGGAAAGTAAGTTGGACATTTTCAGAATAACTTCATTGGCTCACTATTTTGTTTTGTTTGAACAATGAACTCAATTAAAAGGGGGGGAAAAAAGTTAAATAAATGGGTTTAAAAATGCTTCCAAAGTAAGCAAACTGAACTTTTAATTTTGATCAATGCAAAAGTCATAGGCTTTGTTTCACTAATTTATGAAGGTGCTCTGTTTACTAAAGGCATGCTTGTTTGTATGAAGGCTGAGTTGGAAAGGGGGAAGGTGGGTCTATGAATGAAGTTGAGAGAGATGCTTTCAGCTTGCCTGGCTTTGGTTACCTGTGAGGAGCAAGTGTTGCTTATGTTACTGAACCTGTTAATTTCATTGTTCTGTAGTTCTGCTTTTCCTCAGAAAGTTCCATCAGATACCTTCAGATGTCCTCTTGGATAAAAAGCCGCAGAACTAGAGAGAAGTACTCCTGCTAACTTGCAAAGTGGAGTGGGTGCAATTTTGCTTTTGAACCTGGTATGATATTTTAACTGTTTATCAGTGTATTTTATCAGTATTTTGATTTTATACTAATCTTCTTAGCATTGGTCTTCAGACAGGAAGACTTCAACTTTAAACAATTAATTCAGTAGTTGAGATATTTTGTAAAACCAATGCCTGCATACTTTTGTTCCCCTTTAGGTTTTTTGCTTGTCACACCTCATTGCAGTGAAGACAATTTATTCACTGCTCTTTTATATGTTGGTTCAGCAGTGAAAATAAGATGTCATTTTCAGTGTCTCGTTTGATTATCAACATAGACAGCCATCAACAAAATATTTACATCTTTCAGTGATGATTATGGAGGAGGATACATAAATCAAGGATGCTTTATGTTTTATAAGCTAAATTGACAACAAAGAATTGAATCTGAAGGTTTGTTAGGATTAGAAAGTGCCGAAATGTCTCAGTAATCTCTAAGCAAGGCAATAACCACTGGAAACAGTCAAAATCAAGGCTTTATCTCTTCATATTAATTAATTTTCACTACTTTTCAGTTAATTCTTGCTGGTACCTCCTATTGATATTAGATGTAAAGTAAGGTAAAGTGTCCCAGTTATCTTGCTATGTAGACTGATGAAATGCTCAGTAATTTTCCAAAAATTGTTAAAACAAATGGTTACAATAGTGCTGCTTTGCACCACTGATGTGTTTGGCCCTAGTTCTGACTGTTTGGGGTTTTTTCTTATAGTCTAGGTTTCTGGATTGGGCATATTAGAAAAAACTTGCTGATGGGCAAAGTTCAGTCTGCTTTTCGTTTATCAGCGCTGTTAAGAACCTGTTCAGCCATTTTATATATCAGCCATAGTTTGGCATATCTCTGTGAATTAGGTCATGCTCTTCATTTTTTTATGAGGCCTTCTTCCCTCCTAACTACTTTGAAAACTTTGATTTAGGACAAATGTCTGTTTAGGTATATACCAGACACTGAGTTACTAGACGCTTGTAAGAACTTTGGTGATTGCAATGGTGTCTACTTGCTTTAAACTCTTATATATGCTTTTATAACTCTTTCATGTTCTCATAGGTGTTTTAATAGCATCCTTAAAACCTGGGGCTCCTTTTTTTAACAAGCCATAAAGACATAATTGTAGAATGGTCAAAAGTACATAACAAAAGAAAATGAGATACTATATATATTATTCTTAATAATTCTTTAAGAATTATTCAGGCACTGTCTCCCACTTAGCAGTCCTGTATGCATAGGTACTAACCAGATGCTTCTCGTAAACCAGCTCATTTTTCATTTTGGTGCTGGAAGTGCTTTCCCACAATAGACAAGCAGTTTTCAAGAGCAGATATTTGTGTAATTTGTGATAAAGTACAGTAAACAGACAGTACTGAGTGACCATCCGTTGTTTGTCACACTAATCTGTTGGTCTAGTGGAGGGTGTAGAAAAACCAAAGCAAGCTGGGTAAAAGAAACAAATTTGTTTTACACATTAAAAATGCCTTTAAAGAAAGCATTTGCTTCTTTTGTTGTTTTTTGTAATCTGTATCTTAATGCCTGAGTTGACAGTGTCTGCTGATGGGAAAGCTCAGTTCATGTATTTATACTGCTGTTGAATCCGTACGCAATATGTGATGTTGGTGCAAGCTAGGTCTTCCTCCAGTTTGACTTACTCAATTCTATTCAAAGTGTCACCTTTACTTTGTATACTTATGCTGTGGGCTCAGGCTGGTGTGGCTTTGGAACAGCTTAATGGAGGCTGGTGGACATCTGCATAAATGTATCCCAGCTCTATTTCCTTATATTGTTCTAGTATATCTCAGGGAAGGATACAGGCTGTATGCTCCCAGATACCCTAAAACTTATGCTTTAAGTCGGCATTGTTTTAACACCTCTTCTGAAATGAGAACCTTTCCTACACTGGGAGTTAAAAAGCAAGTACATGGCATCTGAATCTGGAATTTCCTGCATCCAAATAAATGACAGCATAGAGTGAGCAGAAAACCACATTTCTGAGGGTGGCAGGCTCATATATTGCCTGAGATGAAGTATGAAACATTTTCAGGCTGGTGACCTTTTTTTGCTGGTGGTGGAAAGGTGTAAAACCTGACATTTTTGACTCTAATCACCTTTCAAAGCATTAAATCCCCCCTTTATTTGGATAAGGAGAAATGTTCTTTGGTTTTGAAATGTTCTACATTTGATTGTACACACCAACTCTAGAAAAATTAGGAACTTAGAAAACTTGTAAAAATTACTATAGAACCAAAAATGCCAGGATTTCCCTGAAATTATGTAGAATTGGTTTCAATATGCTTTTTTAAACGTAAGAGATTATATAAAGATTTCACTGTCTTTAGGCAGGAGGGAGTTACTTCTTGTTGCTGGTAACTGTAGCTGGTAATTATTGTCAAGGAAATAAAAAATGCCTCCTGTGTCTTTTGGTCACAGCTGTTTCTTCCAATATGCCCCCTTAATGTTTCATTTTCTTCAGTCAGACCTGTATTTAGCATGGAAACACTATGCATGGTATCAGTATGCCCCACTAGCATCAGTTTTATAAAATGTCTATTGATGAGCCACATTGAAACCTGAACTTTTGCAAAAATAAGATGATTTTGATACAAGACAACTTGTGGCAGGCTACCTTCTGTCCTTTCTGCAGTAAAGTAATGGCTTTTGTCACTTGTTTTTAATTTCAAACTGGTGTGCTGGAAGTATCTATTTCAAAGATTAAGGAAAAGTAAGACAAAAAGAGATTGTTACTTCCCCAAATCAGTTTGATTTCTGTCATTACAAAACAATACCTTTACAGAAGATGTCTTTGAAAATCAGCCAGCACTATGACAGGTAAGTTATAACTGGTCTGATTATAAATGCAGATATCAGCAGGTTATTCCAAGAGGGCTTTATTTCATATTGTTAAAGCTGCTCTCTAAAAGAAACAGTAATCTTTTTGATGAGCATGGGGAACAATTTCTTCAATACCAATCCAATTTATTTAGACCCTCTGATTGGTGCTTTCAGCTAGATCTCTAAGCACAATATTAATTATTCATTAAGGTACTTGAAAGGAGAATATTTGCATAGCCACACTGTCAGAATTGATGAGGCTTTGCATATGCACCATAGGAATAGCTTTCATCCTAGTGCTAAACCTAGAGATGATACTAATAAAATTCTTTAAAAAAAGATCTGAAAAGCCAACAATAAATTGAAATTTCTCATAACCACAGCACATTTATTTTTATGGCACCCGCATGTCCTATTGAGAGATCAAGAAGTTATTCTTCCAGAAGCTGGTCATGTGGGTATAGAATAAAAAGAAACCAACCCCAACCCTCAAGAACATTCGTATAATAAAAGGTCATAATGGGGATGGATAATAGATGGTGAAAAGGAAGAAGGAAGGTTTGTATGAGTTGCAGGAAAGAGTAAGCCTAACATTTAATATGTCCACCTGAAAACACACAGACAGTTTTTATGGGAAATTGTAGTGTTCTGTCAACATATGTATACATAGGTGAGCAGAGGGTCACCTGGCTACTAAAAAATTTGGTTACTTCTTTTTGTGTGTGAGTGTTAAGGAGCAGTTACACCAAAAAGGCAAATTTAAAAAGAATATTTAAAAATTGTTAAAATATCTAAAAATATCATGGTGATGGGGAAAGCTGCAAAGTGGCTACACTATGAGTTGGCTATAATTCGCGCAGCTCTCTTTCAGATGAGGGGATCAGGCTGGACAATGCTTGAGCTTCTAATCTTGTCTTAATCCTTTCTCCCAGACCTTGAGCTCTGCAGGGGTCATAATCAAACCACAAAAAAAGAGAAAGGTGTGACTTGCTCAAGTCCTAAAGTATTTTCATTCCCTTTCTCAGTATCCGGTCACAGTAGCAATGCTCAGTTACTCTGTATGAAACACTGACTGGTTCATACTTCCTAAAATGGCACCCTGGCTAGCAGAGAAGAAAAGAATCTTCCAAGTCCTTGAGCTCAAAGTTCTTAAATTTTGGTAAACATTGAACTAGAATTGGTTGGTTTGCCAAAAGCAGGCTTAGCAGCCTCTGAAGTAGATAGCTAAAACTTTCATATCAGAGAAGTGGATTTTTACTCACAAGGATGGAGTAATGTTTGCAGGATCATCTTTCAGAAGGTGGCGACAGACAAGAAAAAGCTGACCCCTTGTTAACTACTACTGGAGTTATTTCTTTTGCTGAAGCAATGTGAGATTTTAGTTTTGTTGCTGAAGTTCTGCTTTTGCAGTTACTCTAAAGGTTGTATTGCCTGTACCTTCCTGGGATCCGACAGCAGTGTGCTGGTCTGTGATCTCAGAAATATCCTGTGTTCAAAGAGGTCATCGTAATGAATATGTGTCCCTTACGTGGCTTACTTCTGCATAAAGCTTCATCTTTCACAGACCCTGTTTCCATATTGGTATCAACAGAAGCGTAGCCCAAAAGGTTATATAGCTTTTCCTTTTCAGAGTTAAAACACTGGAAATGTCAACAGTGGATCAAGAACTTTGTGATTTATTACATATCCACAGCAACCAATATCTGCAGTTTATTGAGAGTCTTAAGATATTGTGCTTTATTTAAAACTAAAGGTCTGAACTAGAGAGTCACATGCATACATGACTTGCTTATTTTTAAATGAGCTGAACTCTACACCTTCATGATAAACTTCAGCCATAGTTATTAAAAGCAGAAGGCAGAAGGCTCATTATTTTAAAGCCACTGGAGATAGATGCAGATAGCTGTATTGCATTGCATACTTAAAAAGAAGATTTTTAGCTGCATCTGTATAAATTTCTATGCACCTATATGAAGAGTAAACTTTTTACTGAAAATGGAAAATTATACCAGAAACTGTTTACTGAAAACTACAGAAATAGTTGCACAATAACTTCAGTGTTTATGCATTATGAATTTATTTTTAATTCTAAGTTTAATCTTACTTCAGCACTTTTTGAAACAATCATGAATTTGGAATATTAAAACCATTTGAAAACTATGGTACAGTACTCCAACAACCTCAGATCAGGTTTAGTACAAATCTATTGAATCTTAAAATGTGTGATTACACCAGAAAACCAATTTTAGTGCAGATCTATGGAGAAACCATTACAATATAAAATGTTGTCAAATCAGTTATGCTTTCATTATAAAAATGAACTAAATTAAACAGAAATAATATGCTTAGGTAATGTTGTAGTTCAGAAGCAAATCCAGAAATTAAAGTAATTCCTATTAGAGTGCCAGAGGGTTTTTAAACTCAGCTTTTTTGTGTCTCAGAAACTGCAGAGCAAATATATTTGATGATGCAAGGTTTGGAAATTTCTTAATATGCCAAGATACAAAAGATCAGAAGCCAGATACTGCATCAGGTCAACTTTAATTTAACTGTGTCTGCTTTTGTACATAAGTCTAAAGTTTTCAGTCTCATGGAAGGAATTTGGATGTTCAATTTGCATTGTAACTAAGGGCAGTTCAGCATCTTGCTCCCTTGAGAGTCTTTGAAAATATGATAATCTTATCTAAAATCTCGTTTGCTTTGTTTTTACCTTTAACGATTTTATACACAACCTGAGTATTATTAAAATGCCCTTTAAAATGAGCCTGACAATATTGGGATTCCATTTCAAAACAAGGGATGAATATAACTGAAGAAATTAGGGGGGAGAGAGGATGAGAGAGAGGAAGAGAGGTTGTCTGTAATGAATGTTAGAAAAGGTATCTCTACAAGTCCTGTGCTAGAATTGTAAGGCATCAAACAATGGAATTTGAAAAATGTAATGCTACATTAGAAGAGAATAAGAATTTCATCAGTATTCATAACTAATGCTGATATTCTATCAGTGAAATGCTGTTGTAAGCATCAGCCCCATTTGCATGCAGAGCAATGCTGTCTTAAATAGGAAAATAAATGAGGAGTTAGTCCTGATATGAGAAATGTTTCAGACTGTTTTGTTACATTCAAATTTCAGCAGCCTTGGTATGATTGCTGATTTCTGAATTCTTAAAGAAATAACTATGAGATAAAGAAAGTAACCACAAAAGAAATAAAAATAAAGATTTCAAGGAAGTTTTGGTAATAGTTTGGGATTTCATCTCGATGCAATATTAGACCTCAAAGTTGTTACACTGTATGTTCTCCTTATCTTTTCCCTTCTACATTTCCCATCTCTTTTCTCTCAACATAAAACCTTTAGAAAAATATATGCCTCCACAAGATATTGCAAACAACCCAAAATATCCAAAACATCCTGGATCATCTGTACTTGGGTTGGACAATTTTAGCTGAATTTACCTATCTGATCCACATTGATTGAAATGTACAAACCAGTTGTTTGTGCCAGTCCTACTGGCTGCACATCTATGCCTCTCTGAGAGGAAACATTTTTCTTAGGTATTTCCTCATCCTTGATCCATTTTTCTGTAGGCTTTTGTGGCTAAAATCATCTTGGACTTTGTGTGGACATATTAGGTTAATATCATCCTGAGCTTTTACTCAGTCAAGACTTAGATTAACTACCTGGTGTGCAAGGCTGTGCTGATTATGCTATGGTTGCTAACATATTCTAATAGCATACTTCAAAATTCAAGCTGAGCTTCATCTACATGGTTGATTTCACCTATTGAAAGAGCAACAACCACTACAGCTGAAATTGGATCTGACATCCAGATGCCTGTTAGGTAATAGAAGAGTGTGAACCAAGTTTACCAGTGAGCAAAAGGCATATGCTTACACACAAATGCTACAGATCTATCCTTTAGCTTTAATAAAATGGTGTTTTAGGACAAAATCCACCACGAGTACCTAAAGATGTGTCTGTAATAGTAGCGAGCAACAATTTCAATGTTCCCTTTTGACTGTGTGCTAGAAGCATTTATAAAACTGGTATAATTTAACAGAGAAAAGGAGTCGGTTCAGTTTGCATCTGTTCCTTTCACTTAATAGAGACCTATAGGCTAGTACATTAACTGAGGAATTGAATATTTAAGCAAGATATTTTGTTGAAGAAAATTCAGTTTCTGCTGAGATATTTGGTACGCTTTTTCCTGAGGAAGATTAAGTAGATAATTTTCTTATTTTTTTTTACAACTGATGAAGTTCATGATTGTGTATATGGAATGAAAGAGTTTTAACACCTGTAAACCATCTAGGTGAAATGAGTATGATATGACATGAGATCATTTAGATATTTCTGTACAGTTCTATACTGTATCTCCAAAGCCTATACTCCCAATGGAACCTCAAAAGTAGAAATCCACTTTTCTGGAAATAATATGAATGTTGGAGCATCTTATGTTTTGTAGTTGTGGTTTGGTGGAATGTCAGTGTGCAGAAGGGTAAAAATCCTGGATGAAGAGCTTTGTCAGGATATTACTACTACTTTAATTCATAATTAATTTTACTGCTGCCAGATGTCAGTAGGAACCCCAGCCCCAGGTATGCTTCAAATCTAAATTCTCATTTAAATCTAACTTTCTCTGGGCCTGTACTGCCTCCTTGACTGATCTGACATAACTATCAAATGTGATTCAAATGTGTCAAAGTACTTTGATTTCGGGGGGGGGGAGGGGGGAATCAAAACAACCCACCATGTGAAATGTAAGAGGAAATATCTGCACTTAGCAGATTTCCTCTTTAAAACAATAAGATTTTCATTTAAAAAACCCGGGAATAAAGTATGTCTGGTCAGCCTGTACTTTGCAATTTCCACTAAGGATATAGTAGCACTATAATTAACAAATATTTAGTAACCAAAGGTGGTGGAGTGAACCCCTGTGAGTAGCATGGCATGTTTTCAGATAAGTGCTTGGGACATGCTGGGGGGAAAAAAAAAAGGTTAAAATAGTCTAGGCTGCAGCTAGAACAGTCAGTGTTTCCTTCCAGATGACCTACACCTTCAACACTACCCTATTTTAACTTTCTCTTGGCAGAAGCTGAAGAAAAGCACCCATTATTTAACTGAATGCTCAAGAGAGCTTGGTTGTGATCTTTTTAAATGAATTCTTTAGTCAGAAGAATCTGATAGAGTTTATATACTGAAAGCATGTTCCCCTAATAACTTTGTGTAATGGTACTGATATGATGATCTCTGTTGATGCCTGAATCTATCTTGCTGTTGTTTCCAAAGCCAGTGCTGCTTTGGAACTTTCAGATAACATTTCCGTGGCCAATTGACTTTGTGTCATCATGCAGTAGCAAGTTAAATAGGTTAATTAGTTTCTGCATTTATTGTTACTGCATTACAGCAAGTACTTATCAGTATTTGAACAGAAGGAACTTAAAATCACAAATGCAGTTAGGAGTCAAAACATATGTGGGAAGGAGGGCATTTCAGGAAGAGCTCTCTTGCTTCCAGTACTGACTAGTACTCTCAAATAGAATGTATCTAGAAGTTACCTCCTAATTAATGCTGCTGACTTGAAGACTGTCTAATTGTTTTGGTAGACATGGAGCATGATGGTGTTTCAAGGGACTATTTTACTGGTTCTTTTAAATGATTAAGACAGTGTTGACACTGCTATTATATATTCTTTTCTCCATGCCCCTTTTGCAAATGTGCTACTAGGTAATATTGTGCCTTTCTTTGCCAGGATCATTGTAACCTCCGCAAGATTAGGGTTCTGTATTCTTCTGTGTTACAGGACTCTCAGATTGTACAGATCTCTCAAGCCACTAATGCTGACATAGATTATTTTTTTTTAGCTGCTGTAAGAGATTATTTCCTATTCTTTAAATCCATTTATTCAAGCAAAATCATAGAATAGTTAGGGTTGGAAAGGACCTTAAGATCATCTAGTTCCAACCCCCCTGCCATAAGCAGGAACACCTCACACTAAACCATGTCACCCAAGGCTTTGTCCAACCTGGCCTTGAACACTGACAGGGATGGAGCATTCACAGCCTCCCTGGGCAACCCATTCCAGNAGTTCCAACCGCCATAAGCAGGAACACCTCACACTAAACCATGTCACCCAAGGCTTTGTCCAACCTGGCCTTGAACACTGACAGGGATGGAGCATTCACAGCCTCCCTGGGCAACCCATTCCAGTGCCTCACCACCCTAGGAGTAAGTAAAGAACTTCCTACTTATATCCAATCTAAACTTCCCCTGTTTAAGTTTGAACCCATTACCCCTTGTCCTGTCACTACAGTCCCTAATGAAGAGCCCCTCCCCAGCATCCCTAGAGGCCCCCTTCAGATACTGGAAGGCTGCTCTGCTNTCCCTAGAGGCCCCCTTCAGATACTGGAAGGCTGCTATGAGGTCTCCACGCAGCCTTCTCTTCCCCAGGCTGAACAGCCCCAACTCTCTCAGACTGTCTTCATATGGGAGATGCTCCAGTCCCCCAGTCATCCTCGTGGCCTCCTCTGGACTTGTTCCAACAGCTCCATGTCCTTTTTATGTTGAGGACACCAGAACTGCACACAATGCTCCACGTGAGGTGTCATGAGAGCAGAGTAGAGGAGCAGGGTCACCTCCTTTGACCTGCTGGTCACGCTCCTTTTGATGCAGCCCAGGATTATAATTTTACTGATCACCTGTAAATTAGAAGTAATTGTGGAGAAACAGGTAGGAAGTAATAACAGTTTTATGAGTTTAACAATATCAGTTTACTGTTCAAATAGTAAAACCCAAATGGGAGTAATGCATGCATGCTGTGCATTGTGAGATATATATATATAGAGAGAGAGTTTCTCTTAAAGTTATCAGTTCAAATGAATGCATAATTACAAAAATATATATTATTTTTTTATATGCAGGTGTCTCATTGGCATTTATTTTGTTGCCATTTATCATTAAAAGTCTCCCTATAAGATATTTTTAGGTTTATTTCTTTCAGTCTTTTCTGTTGAAGCTGTTTGTTCTATGAATAGTAATTTCTGGAGTCAGGTCTCTACTCATCTGCAGCACAGTTGAGCTCCCTAAAAGTCTGCACTTCTCTCTGTGGTGCAATAAATATCTTTTCAATCTCATCCTTCGAGACATGGGGGATATGTGTTTGGTTTCTGTCTCCAGCATCAAATAAAGGAACCTTTATTCTCTGGGATTTGGAAATATGGGAAACGTAGAAAGTGGTTTTCAAAAGGCCTGCCTGATTACGGAGTTGGCCCAATAGGGAAGTTGGATGGTAGACTAACCGCTGAATACTGTTCCCATCCTTGGCATGAGAGAGCAATAAGCAGCTTAGTATTGAGCAGCCTAAGGTGCTCTGTGCTTCAGTGACTAAAACGTAAAGGACTTTATTGGCAAAAACTGAAGTGAGGTAAGTGTGCCTCCAGGGTCTAACAAGGGATCTGAGGGACCAAATTCAGGTTTTGCACCCAAGTGCTATAGGGGATGGTACAGAATATGTCTCCTGTGGTGACCGGTGATTACCTGGTAGTTGATTTTTTTTTTTCCTAGGTTTGTAGTTCTTTGTGAATTTTTTGAGGCATGATACTTTGTTTTTCTCTTTTCCTGCAACTTGTCCTAATGCTTCACATCTGAGTGTGGTATCTGAAAATGCTGTTGTGATGCCAGGAGACATTTTATTTCCAGATTCTGTGTTAACATTTCTGGAAATATTCAGCCAAAGGCAGTAATTAACATACTCAAGCAATCTACTGCATGCATCAGCGAGCTGAAATAGTTTGTTGTATTCATTTCCCTGATTTAATGGGTCTGCCCAAGACCCCTGGAGGATGGTTAAAATAGCTGCCTTTTGATTCTGGCTCTCAGTATTGCTTCTTAGTAGACTGGATGAATTTAATCTGAGGTAGGAGAAAGTCACAGGCAAGTAACCTTGGGAGAAGTCAAGACATGGCTCTGTGTGATAACACATCTGCTGATTTGCCATGAGCTACCTCCTCCCCTTATGGACATGAAGAAGCTGCATGAAGAGTAGGCTTGCCCTCTCTTTTTTTTTTGTAGTATGAGAGCCTATTCACAGGCATTGCGTAGTACATAGGCTTTACATCCATTCTTAGCTTAATCTGGAATTTCTTGTCCATATGTCCGCATCAACAAGTGCATATTGATTACTGATGGTCTAAAAATTACCCAGACAAAAGAAGTCATATTGTATTTATAAGTACAACCATTTAGAGGAAGTTATTTTCTTTCTTCTCATGCAGAATACATCATGCACTGGGAATTATGAGAAAAGTATATGGGATCTAAACTGGATAGAGGGAACTTGGACACAAATCTAACCAAGAAGCAAAGCTATTAGAGCATAACAAAGCTCCTAGCCTGTTTCTGTTCCAAAGAGAAATGTTTTATCTTCATTTCCAGTAACTTGACTTTGCAGATTTACTAACGTTCTTTGTTTTGTATGATTTAGTATGTTTTCTTTCCTTGCCTAGATAAATGTTATGATAGAGTCTCTGTCCATGTATTATAGTAAAAAATCTGGGGCACAATGTCATATTTCTACAATAACCACTTGCCTTAATGCTCCCACTCTGATCCTGCATTAGTCAGTTTAAGACTCTGTTGCCAGTGAGACAGGAAGTCCTGTCTTGTCCTCTCCACCATTTATCTCTGGCTGCAGTTTCCTGTCTACTTCCCTTACACTAGCATTAGTATTTTTATGGCTGCTCACTATGTCAAATCAGCACTTTGACAGATGGTTTTTTTTCTTACTTGATTTTTGTCTGACCATAGTCAACTATGGTGCTACATCCTGAATGTTCTGTATTTAAGTAAGAGTTAAAATTTGTCTTCAGCCCACCCACATGAAATCTGCAGTTGCTCACACCTCATTCTTAATCTAAAAGGCAAATATTTAAAACCTCCAGTTAGTAGATATCAGGTTTAGTCAGCAATCTTCCTCTCCTTCCTTGGTGGGCAGGTTTTAAAGGAAGTGACCCAAGGAAAGCAACCATAAGGAAATGTAAAAAACTAACCTGGGTAAGGCAGGCAGAGAGTTTAAAAGTGAAGGATGCTGGCAGAAATGATAGCCTACTTCCTGAATTACAGATGAGGAATCCATCTCTGAGACTTCTTACAACTGAGATCAGTTACAGAATTATGCTGTTGGTTCCTCTGGATTGATTGTACAGTTAAAATGCTGTGATAGCTGGGCCCGGTCTCCTTGTTGGAAACTGCATGAAGCAACTCCACTCCAGAAATATGTGTGTGCCTGGCCAGCTGGGGGGGATGATTCATCAAAGTCTTCAAAGCAGACGGATTTTGTGAGTAGGAAGACCTCTGTGGCACACTGTGGCTGTGACAGCCTCAAAGTGTCACTCATTCTAGAAGAACCAAGGAGGGGTACCATCTTTGCACTTTGCCTCGAAATTCTTCTCCTTTAAATGTAAAACAACTTAAGTGTCGTAGCCTCAGGTGTGATTTGAGCTTGAAAAAACTTGATGTGACCGTTCTGAAACAGCAATCAGGACACGTAAGCAGCAATAAATATATTTGGCAGTATACAAGCTCTGAACTGCAAGTGACAGTTCAGTTTGTGTCTTAAATTTACATTGCTGAACTCTTTAATGATGCATGCTTATTCACCAAGAGGTTTCACTGTCTTGTGAGCCTGTGATGCATCAGCTGAGATCATGGCTGGATGTGTCTGTAAGTCAGCTATGCTGACCTTATCAAAATTATGTTGGTATAAACAAAGGGGTGGCTTTCATTTGTGGGGAGTCACTTCTTATTCTCACTTTCAGTTTGGTCAGTAGTAGAAAATTTTCACTCTTAGAGGAAAACTTTTAAACACATTCTTACAATAAATTAAAAATGAAAGTTCATCCTCTCTTTTTACTAAGGAAGGTGCATTGAAAGATTGTCTGGGTAAGTAACTGTGTGATACCAGGAGGAACACAAATTAAATTACTTGCATCACTTTTAATTCTGCGCAGAAGGAAACTCTGATACAGAAGTACAGGACTGTTGGCAGAGTTTGGAGAAACAGTTCCTTTGCTGTTAAATTGCAACTTTTCTTAAATCTGTTCTTTCAAAAGAAACACAAAAGTAAAAAGTGAAAGCAGAGAGAACATTATGACTAAAAATACAATCTTACAAGTTGGTCAGTCAAACAATACAAGAGAAGAGAATGGGATAAATAGAGTTTATGTTCAAACTGTCTTAACTTTCTGCTCCTCAGGAAAACAACCCTGTAAAAATATCCCAACTGATAGTGCTGTTCATACTCTGAAAGCAATCTATAATGAAGGAATGTATGGCAGCGAGTAGAATTTTGAAGAGCTACAATCGATCACATTACTTTGCAGAAGCTTTAGAATGTTTTAGAGTGCGCATAGGTTAGTTAAAGGGCTTAATGAAGACCTTTTTAGCTCAGAGGAATTCCTTCATTAAATCAGTGGGCGCTGTTGTATCAGGTGATGAATAGACTACCAGTCTGAATGTAAATGGCATACTTGCTAACTTTAAATTGGACATAAGTGCTGAAGTAAAATGTTGTACCAGAGAGTATATACAAGAATACATGTCGTTGGAATTCTAAATTAAAAAATACAGTAGAAGTTGAGAGAGTGAAACCCATGACTGGGGCCTTGACTACTAAGACTGTAATGAAAGAACTATATGAGAAAGTATAAAAAGTAAGGAAATAAAATATTATAAAACAGAAAGGGTCAAGACAACTGAAAGCGAATTTGAGGACACTTTCGTAAGAAAGGGAAGCTTCCACAAGAATATTGCAGTGCTCTAGATGGGCCCATTCACACTTCATACTTTTAGCAAAGGTAAAAAGTTCTTGAAAATCTTATATATTGAGAATTGAAGGAGGAATAAAACAAAAGTCTAACTTCCTGGGTAGAGTGTTGTGGATAGTATAACCTATCAACTCTCTGAGTATTGATTAGTTAATGAACATCAGAGTTGTCACTTTGGCTTATAAACTGTGTTCTCCTGGGAAAAGAAAAAGTAAAGGACAACCTTAAGCCTTTTAAGATAAAATGTCATAGGGTTTTTAAGCAGAAAAAAATGATATATGCCTTGGTATCCAGTCTTTTTGGAAACCACACATCAGTGCTGTAAAATTTATACTACCAACAAAGTATTGAAGAAAGTCCTATTAATTACTTCCAACTCCACAAGATGCTACCATGATACTTAGTTCCTTTTCATCTGAGATGCCAGACGGAAGATATGAACCTGGAGGTTAAAGTGTTTGTATCTACTTGTTCTGAGAAAAAGACAAATTAGATATAGGTATTTTGCTGCCTATCTTTGCAGCATTTGATAGAAACAGCTATGGATTCCTGCTATCCTGTCTCTGATATATGACAAGAAAATTTTTTTCTCACTGTGTTGATCATGAATTCTTTTAATAGACATATTCATTGCCAGGATATCTTAATGCCTAGCCTCAGATCTTTTCTTTTTTTCCTCTTCTTTTTTTAAAAAAAAAAAAAAATATTTTTTTTGTTAACTATTTTTTCTGCAACCAGTAGGGTTCTATTCTTACTTGGCAACAGACAAAAGATTAAACACTGTTTATGAAGTTTAACCTTCCTCTGTAGGATGCTCTGACTTCCAGAATAATAGGTTCTGTTAGTGTGTGCTTCAGACTGAGTAATGGATGTGAGTAGAATAGTATCAGAGAAGATAGAGAAGCATCCCTTTGTCTTGCAGCTGGAACTCTGGGTTATCATTGCCTTGGAAGTCTCCCTTCAGTAGAGAAAAATGGTATACTGATGAACTGGTAATGCCTTTGCCCACATGGATGTCGGCAACACACAGAAACATAAACATTTTCTTAAAAACATGATCATAGCTTTGAAGAATGATCTTCGCCATTAAGGCATGCAAACGAAATGTTTCCCTATAAATAAGCAAAGATATCGGGTTTTTTAATGTATTTGTGTAATAGTTTTGGGGAATATTTGCATATAGACAATGTTTTATGATTTACATGTAGTTGGGAGATATGGTATCTATACGGTATCTGCATAAAATCTATATTTACAATGAATTTAAGATGTGCATCTCCAAACATTTCTTTCTGTGCATCGGTTGGTATATTTTCTTCATTCATTTTAGGGAGTTGTGTGATCAAAATTTGCTGAACTGTGGTTTATAGCAGACAATTAACAGCTGTTAAATAGGATTATTGCAGGCTGTTATCGTCACGTAGCATCGATTCAAATGCTAATTTCACTCAATTTGCTGCTCATAAGGCTACCCTACTGGCAGGTACACTGCACTCATGATGAATGACAAAATTTATCTGAAAAGAATGTAACCTATTTAAAATATGTATCAGTAGATTTATGGCCTGGTTTGCAGCTCCTTGACACAGGTGAGACTGCTGTGCATAGCAGGGAGATGTAGAGTCCAGCTTAGCCCAACAGAACTGTGAGAAAACATCATTGCCTTGTATTTCTTTGTCTGTGATTATAAATGAAATTTTGGTAATGAAAACAAATCATGCTTTTTACCCTTTGGTTGTTTCACCTCTTAAAGAATGCCACTCATGCTGGGAGATACGATAGAATAAGAGTAATCTTTGAGTGACGTGCTGTGTCTAAATGATGCACACCTTAAGAACCATAGTTTAAAATTCAAAATACACCTTTTTCATGTGAAGCTAACTGTAACTTCCTTCTTCCTGTCAACCTTTTCTTCTTCTCATAGTGCAAAAATAGCCAACAGTGGATGCTTCACTCTCTTCAGGTTAACTTCAGGATTCAGCAATAATTTTCTAAGCTTTGCTGTTGGGATGATGTTGTTGTGGGAAGAAAATATTCCCCTTCCTCCCCTTTATTGTATATTCCTGTTGTCAGCCTTCAGCTGACAGTAGCAGTTGTACATATTGATCCAGTCTGACAGGAAAATAATGCCTCAGAAAGGCATTTCTGGTGAAATAGGTTCCCTTCCTTAGGTCTCTATGCAGCCACAAGGCAGTCAGTAAGGAAGTACAGTGATTGGACATTGGGATTGTTGGTTTGCAGCTGTACGGGTTTAGACTGGCCCCTCAGAACCAGCTGGAAAGTTATACCCTTAAGCTGTGATTTCTCATTAAATTTTGTTTCATCTTTACAGATGGTATATGTGGTCCCTTGGTACCCACTCTAAGATCTTGGCATTTTTTCTTTGAATGCTCCTACACAAAGGAACACTGGGTATTTTAAAGGAGAGTTTGCGAAGTTTATGTGGAAAAATTATATATTAAAAGTTCTTCTTCTTCTTGCCTTTAATGCTTATCAAGGCAACAAGATACTTTTAAGAGGTATTTCTCTTAGGTTCAACTTCTTTGCTATTGTGCCTGTTGTTTGGTAAATCCCTACGTATACTGGTCAGTCAATACTGTCAAATGTTGCATGTGGAGAATTTGAACTACTGTCTGATTAGGAGTGAAATGAAGAAAGAAAAAAGATTGACTTGCACTTTCAGTTTTATTGTTGTCTCACAGTGTCTATGGGGAAAATTATCTTTCATATTTAAACATATAAAAAAGTATGTGTAAAGTAATGAGCTTGCTGATACTGCAGTGAAAGGCCATGTAATAAAATAGGATATACTGTGAATTCTATCCAGTCTAATTCTTCTTGTCATTAGCAGCTTGTAAGGTATGTATTAGATGTTTTATAATTATAGTTTAGACTTGGCTTTCTAAACAAATCCTTGACAATAGTAAGTGAAAATATTAAACCTAATTTTATTTTCACTATACTTGTATAGCCCAGAGACCCACAGAACTACTGTATCAATATTCTTTCATTTAATGCTTCTCGGATTCTTCTGAAGTTCTATTTAAGTGGATCACGACAGGGAAAATGAAAAGCTTATCTTGATGCCTAAAATAGTAATAAAAATTGAATGAATTATCACTGGAAAGTGTCAGACATATCGAGTTTAAATAAACATAATCAATCATGTCAGCATGACATTTTGTTCACCACATAGGCAGCAATGCATTGTTCTTAATTACATCCAGATTTGAAACATGGGAAAATTAATGACTAAGGGATTAGCGTTGCTATTTAATCCTAAGAAAGTCTTATTAGGATAAAGGGTTTAGGATCATCTTGTTTTTGTATGGGTCATAATTTATTGTGGTCTTGTGCCAGTGTGTCTTACACTTGCATTACAAACAGCATTCCTGATTCTTCAGTACAATGGTAAAGTAAAACATCTAGTAAAACGTCTATTGTTTTGTGTATTTTCAACAGTTAAGAACTGAAACATATGAAAACGTGATAAATATTTGGCTGTTTGATTATAATTAGTGTAAAAGGAATATATTCTATGTACAACTTTGCAGAAATTCTCACTTCCTCTGCAGAGTAACAATGTTATATTAAATAAAAAATATTTTGAAGTAGCCTGTAGTGTTTTAGGATTGTGTCATTTTTAATCACAAGAGGTAGGTAAATTGTTGTTAAACTAACAATTTTCTGATAAGTCTGTTTTCTATTCATGAAGTATCCAAAAATAGACTTTGTTTGTAATCATTTGAAAAATACTTTCTTCCATCTGTGGCTTGATTTTGAAGTATTTGCGTTGCTTAGAAGCTACATTTTATTTATAACAAGTGACCAGTTTTGGTAAGGATCTCTTATTTTCCTCTGCTTGTGGAAGACAAACTTTTTAAGCTAAAGAGGAGCAAAATTATCACTAATGACACATAATCATATTCTTCTCTAAGTCCCCTTTTCATGTCTCAAATATGAAAAGAAGAATAGCCGCTATCCAGTGTGCTTTGAACAAAAACTCACATCTGCGTTCCTGGTGAAACAAACAAAACAAAGTTCACATATAGCTAAGTAAAAATGTTTGGGAGCTGTGGGAACTGACCAGAGGACTTGCAGGTAGTTATTCCCTATATCGGTCCTGCTGGTAACTCCACAGGGCTTATTAATGTTGCCATTGAAATAATATGAAATTTTGTTGATGAGAAATCCTTGAAAACAGAGCCTCCATGGAAATGGCTCATAGCCTGATCAAGTATCTCTTGGGGATGGTGAAATTCTTGCAGAGAGCCTTGCCAAAGGCTGTGTGTAGAGGAGCAGCATGTGGTGCTCTACCTATCTTGATGCAGGCAAAAATAGCTGTCTTGGAATACAGTTTATATTCCTGTGCCTTTTTGAGTAACATCTTGCCCAGTTGGTTTTGGAGCTTGGTGCAAAATTCTGATGAAAATTTTGAGGGCCCAGAGCCTGCCTTCAGATATTTGCCCATGGGTCCCACTGACTTAGTAGTCTTAAAAATTCTAGCCTTTCCTAATGTGCAAGTCAGACTTTTTTTACTAGGATAGGCACATAAGCTCTGGAGCATCAGAGGTTCATAGAGAAAATACTGTATTCTTTAGCACCTTAAACAGCTCTAAAACCTTTTTGAACCATTGGAGAAAGTCATAAATACAGCTCCACAGAAATTCAGCTGTCTCTTCAATATGCAAGCAAAGACATCTTTCAGTCAACTAACATAGATACAGTTCAAATAACCTTTATACTCAGCACTAGATCCCATGATTGTTAAGATCAATGCCATAGGTGAAACAGGTTTCACGTGAGGAAGTATTGAATCTTGGCACTAATCAGAACTGTGGCAATATGATTCTGGAAGCATTAACTGTAAGTGTAATTAGAAACATTGCATTGTATGTTTTCATGAGGTGGTGTATGGCACAGTACATAGGGAAAATAACAATTGAAAATACTGTGAGAGTAGAGGCAGAGTGTAGGAACAGTGCTGGTAGTGAGGGCGTGAAAAAAAGCTACTAGAAGTCTGTATTCATGCTTATTCTTTGGCCTGTGTAATTAAAAAAGTCCCGAACCAACTATTTTTAATATGTATTTAATAGGAATGATTAGTGGTTTTCCTTTACTTGGAAACATCTGTTTGAAACTTATCAGAACAATGATTATTTCTATTACATGTTTATACATATCTGAAAAAAGAAAGGGTCATTGCTGCTGCAATTTCCAAATTAGAAGACAGTCTTTGTTAGAGACACTGAACACAATCCTAGAAAAAAATGCATGTTGCATGTTTCAGCAATAGCTGGCAGAGTAAAGCTTAAGGAAGAAACTCCACCTCAGTTGGCTATTGTCAAAACACACAATGATTTCAGGGTGGCCAAGAATCCAGCGTGCATATTTCAGAAGTGTCCTGAACACCTCAGGCCTTTATCACAAAATTAATAGTGGTGTTTATACATCTTATTGGTGGAGGAAGGCCACAGATACCATCCCTTTTATTTGTATTTATGTGATAAAAATGCATATTGTATAGATGAGTAATTACTATGATTAATCAATTTATCTTTCAAATTGTTCTTTTTCTGTGCAAGGGAGGGAGTGCAGAATTCAAAATAGAAGTAGAATTAAATAGAAAAGGACATGATATGACTGCAGTCACAGAAAAAGCACACTGTAATTTATGAGCAAAGCATCTCTGTGCCAAGTTCTGGGCCATTTGTATTGATATTCATGAATAAAGTGAAATTGATATGACAGCATAACAATCATGCAATATACACATTCAGGCTCCTGCTTATTTTAGAACAGCCAATAAAAAATAATGGAGTAGTAAAAGAGTGCTTTTTCTTGGTTAAAGAATTTTAGAATAAGGATATTTGTAAGTGGATTTATCTGGGTTTGTGGTGTCAGGGATGTTAGAGAAGGTGGAGAGATTTTGTTTAGGAAGCATTTCTTCTCTACTGATAATTTAAAGAGCATAATAACATGTATCTGCCACCAGCACACCGAGAAAGTCTTACCAATGTTCTTCATTTATTATGTCTATGGCTCTTGTTACACCATGCACAGGTGTGCATGCAGAAATCTTTGTTCATGTTCAATAACAACCTATTGCATATCCAGCCTTTGATCCTCATTGCATTGTGCATCAGAATACAGTCAAACCCAGTGTCCATTCCCAGTGCTCTGGACTTGGTGTTCAGGATTGTTGTATGCTGAAACTATGTGGTATCTACCGGTACTGCAGTCACTCAAGTGATTTTGCTTGTAAGGAAAAGATATAGCCATAGAACATGATGTTCTGAAATTCTCTTTCCCTAGTTGTTTTTCAGAAGCTACTTAATAGAATGCAAAGAAATAGGGCTTTTAAACCACTACAGTCTTTTAAAAGGTGATCTCTGACCAACACTTTAACTGGGTTTTGAAACCTATCGAAGAAACCAGGTCTGAATTAGAATTGCTGTCATCTAATCAGTGTTTAGATTCTCTGTGATAGCACAGAAAAAGAGAATTGAAAATAAAAATGATGCACTGAAACAAGGGAAATATAAATTGCAAGTATCATTGTGGATTTTTTTCTTCTTTCTGGATCCATTCACATTCAATAAAGCAAATGGCATATGAAAGGATCAGCAGTGATTCATACAGCATTGTACATAGCTGATTTGAGTGCACCAGATGATGTATTTGCTATTTATGTAGTCAACAGAGTTCTAGGAAGCTTCTAAAGTGGTTAAGAGACAAACAATGATTTGTCTTTTCACTAATGACAATCAGTGTCTTATATAGCAGCTTCATAGCTCAGGCAAATGGACTAATTCATTCAGAGTCTTAACATTAGGCTGTTTGGAAAGTATAAATTATTTTTATGTAGTAAGGCCTTGGAAAAAATAAAGTAGGTATTAAAGTAACTTTGTTAACGTTAGCAATAGGCAAGGAATGAAAGTCTGGAGGAGCTGGCAGTTCAGATGTCAGCACCAAAGGACTGAACAAAAATCTCATCTACAAATGCTTTCAAACTTTACAAAAATCTGGATCTAAATATTATGAGTTGAACCAATTTTCAACCAGCTGCATACCGGCTTAAATAACCGGCTTAAATAACCGGCTTAAATAAAAGCAGTCTAGAAATTAATGGCTGTTTAAAAACTGAACCCAAAGCATTTTTTATATTGTTTTGTGAAGTAAAAGTATTTGGTTATGATGTATAGAAATTTTTAAATTTGAACTTTCAATGATTTTATATGAATTTAACATTTTCTGGTTTTTAGTGTATAAAGTGATAGTACAGGTGCTAATTTTTTCCTCTATTTTGCCTAATCTGCATCTTCGCAACACTTGAAAGCTATTTCACTGCTTTTAGAGGAAAATGTGTCAGGCAGACAAATTGTAAGCTTATTTTTCAAAGATAAAGAAGTTTTGGATGAAAAAAGGTTTTAAATTTTGGTATGTTCCATTGAACCTTTTTGGCATGTTTAGTCAATAGTTAGTCTTTCTTAGTTGTTGCTTTTAAGCTCTAGAAATAAAGAAGCTTGTCCTTGTGTCTTGGGAGAAAAATCACCCTCAAGTTTTTTTGTATGTCACTCTTGTCCTGCTGGGTGAAAGAGCTTCTTTTTGTGCTTTCATATGCTTGTATCTTAGTCTTCTTAGAGGATTTTAAGAGAGGCATCAAGTGTGATAGGAAGTTGGCTGGTAAAAAATAAGAAAGGAATGGCCTAAATCTTGCTTTATATCTTGAAAACTTAGAAATTTCTGCCTCAAAATAGTCCATGTCAAAGCATCTATAATTACTTTTCAAGAAATGCTGTGCTCTAGACCTCTTCTGAAATTAAAAAAGTTATCTGAGGAAGAGAACTGTGATTACTTAAAAAGAAAAACACCCCATTTTATTTATAGTTTCAATAAACTATAAACAATAGTTTATTAAAACCAGATAAATTTCCTAAATGATGGAGTATCCTCTTTTCTACATGAAAGATTTCATTCTGTAAAAACTGAAACCATTACAACTTTTGTGAAAGACTTTACAAATCTTTTTGTAGTGCGACTGACATTTCCCCAAAAGTGGCAATTGTGGTAGGGGAAAAAAGGGAATGAGACTTTTACTATCTTAAACCTCCTTAGAAGTTCTTCCCAAGAATAGAAAACCACCATGGAGTAGTCAACCTGAAATTGTTTTTCTTCTAAAACCCTGCAAGTTTCCTTGCTATTTTAGGGTGACCTGATTTTTCTGTTTCCATGTGTGAAAGATGAAGATTCACCCCTGAAATTGAAAACCCATAATTGTGAAGTTCATACCTTTGAGTGCTCTTGCCCTTCATTAGGCCACTTGTTTGTCTGTCTGTGGGTCACAGGTGAGTTCCTTGAGAGTATGTGAAACCTTTCAATGAGGTTTTTTCCTTTGAGAAATCAATTATCCTCAAAGTTTCTTGGGATTTTGCCCTGTTCTGTCCAACTGGGAAAAAAACAGACCATAATCTGACAACTAATTTCCACAGCAAATTATGTGTCTGCTGTTCTGCATTACATATTGGAAGGAGACTGCATGAGATTCTGCCCTTTAGGTAGATTGAACTTTAATTTGTTGGGCTTTTTTCTTTTGCTGCAGTGTAATGACAGATCTTGCCTAAAATGATGAAATGTTGGTTCCTAGCCAAAAATTTAAAGCGACGTGTGTATTTTCTGCTAGGAAAGTTGATATTAGCTCATTAGCATCTTTCACAGCTGAAATAACACAGTGAGCCAATGTGAATCAAACGTTCCCAGGGGGCTGATTTCCTCCCACTGATTGGAGAGTGATGAAAACAAAGAATAAGAGGTCAGCCTGCATCTAATTTCAAAAAGTGCCCTATTGATGGGGAAAACATCTGAGATCAAAAGACCGTCATCCAAGTGTAATCTGTACTGACCTGGTTTGTGATAAACAGTGAAATCAACCATTATGACAATATTACTGCTCATTATTATAACTGATAGCTTTCCCATATTGCCTTTTTTTTGCACTCTGCACAAAATCCATATTTGTATTGTTACACTTATATTGATATTTGAGTTGATGAGCATCCTACCTGGCAGTTGCTTTGCAGCTATGCACTGTAACCAGAGTCACAACTGTTGAGTTACCTGCCTGATGAACACAGAGCCTGTCTTCACATTATAGATTGCCAAACAGGTTTTTTCCTCCTAAAGCCCAGACCCTCTCTACTGTACTGTGTTTTTGGTATAGTTCCTCTGAAATCAGAACAAAACTAAAATTAAAGACTAAAATTCAGCAGAACAGATGCAAAAATGAATGTTGAGATGAATACAGCATGAGCTCAGAAGTTAACTGTCATCACTCCCCAGTGCATTTTTGTCTGTTCCATGTGCTGTGCACCTGTGGCTTGCAGACAATGGATGTGATTGCACTACAGAAAAATTGGCAGCCAAGTTGAAGCTGCTGCTGCCTGTTGATGTGTCTTTATTCTCTCCTGCTAGTTCTTTGCAAGCTTTTCTTCTGCTTTTTATTTTCTTTTGATTTTTGCATTACCTCTGTGTGGTCTTTTAATGATTTTATTAGTACCCTTTGCTGCTGCTTTTGAGATACTATATATGTAGCAAAGAAAAGACATGATTAAGTGAAGGCATTGTAGATAGTAGACAAAAGAAAACAGCTATTCAGCAGTCTTTGAAGTACATAGGAATAGGACCAGTGACATAGTGTCTTGAGATCACCAGGCAGTAGAAATGACCAGCAAACTATCCCCTCCCCCCAGATCTTGTCATCAAAATTACGTGAACACCTGCACTAAATAAAATTGAGCTGAACCACCATGAATATTAAAATCTGAGCTTGATTTACTGCTATGTTACTCCAGGTTTATGCTGGCATAAATTCCCTTTAAAGCAACAGAGTTACATGTTTATGAATTGGGAGTAATGTGGTTGTGAATCAAGTTGTTCAGTTTCTTTCCTGTGATGTCAGGTCTTGTTCTGCTTTGCAGTATTGATACAGGTGCCACTTTATGTCCTTTCTGATAGAACGTAGTGCCAGAGATGCATTGAGGACTGTATGGTTCATGAAAAATACGTCTTGTGTGAAACAAAGCAGGGGTAGATTTCACAAAATTGCTTTGTTTCACAAGATTTGTCAGTGTTGTAGGGGCTTGTCAGGCCTAGGAGAAGCACCATTTCTCTAGTGGTGTATTATCAAAGGACTTGCTCAATCCACTTGTCAACTATATGGTGTTTCCTGATACATTTCCTGTGGAAGTGCTGGCCTGGCCCTTGTTAGGCACTTATGCAACTGTTTGTTGTACATATGTGTGCAGTTCTTTTTTGGCCATGCTGCCAGATGGCAAAGGAACTTGCATAGAATGTGGAATGCAGTACAAAATTAAATAGAGTATGGAGTATATGTGGAGAGCTATGCATGTAGCTCACATGTTTTTATTACACTGTCTTCACAGATCCACCTGAGGCAGGTGGGCTCAGTTTCAAGTCCATGTGTGGACAAAATGTTCATTGCTAAATGCTGACTGGTGAAAGCACTGAAGTGTAAACAGATGGCAGATAGTGTGACTTTGTAGGATAGAGCAGAATAATTGCCCTTTGCTTGGCAAAGGCTCTTACTCAGCTTGAACAGGCTCAGTGTGCCTGAGAAGCCAGTATGCTCAGTGGGCGAGAAAAGCCCTTCTTGGACTCATCTAGTTTTGAGTTTCTAGAAACGGTTTGGGCTAATTATTTTGTAAGACCTGTTTTGTCCATTCTAATGATGAAATATATAATTTTCCAAGTTGTCATATTCAGCCACTTGATCTGTGGTACACATCCTATTTTCCTGTATTTTCTCTGTGATAGAGCTAGGTGTTTTTAAGGAGACAAGTGGTAAAAAATTAGACTCTGTGAGAGATGCAAGCAGATACACACAGAGAAATGCAGCTGTAATTAAAAATGCTACAAGATAAATACGCTGAGAACCTAACCTCAGTTTCCAGTCCACTTCTGTGGACTTTAGTAGGCATTGGATTAAGCCTTTAATCCTTTATTTTAAAATTGAATTGACCCAAATGGTTGTTTAGTTTTTCAGGAAATCTGTGTGATATTTGCTTTGTTCTTTTTCCTTCCATGTGCTGGGTAAATAATTTCATCTTTTCAGAACTATCAAGACTACCCGATCCTCTTATTGAACCATACGTTGGTGGTTTCGCTATTTATTATGAGTTTCTTGCTATCCTGGGTAATTTCTAACAAGATAATACTTTATTCTGGGAAATTATTTGCAATACACAGTCATCCTGAAAGAAACCCTCATCTCCTTTTATAGCTTACTTTTCTGCTACAGCTTGCTTCCCAAATTTTTTTCTAGAAAATATTTCTATACTGAATACTTTTTAGATCATTGACCTGACTGCTCTGTTATTAATTCAAAAGTTCTCCTGTGAATTCTTGCTGTACTAGGATAGGAAAATTTTAGTAAACCATCCTGTCAGTAGCATTGAGCTTTCTATTGATATTTCAGATGATAGCAGGCAGAATGCTGCAATAATTATTCTGCCATTTCTTAATATTGTACCATTCAGCGTTCCTCTTTTTCACAGACATTATTGACTGTATGTTAAAGTCTCCTGTCAGTGCCTGTTGTTGCATGAGACAATGAATTTTTAAGGTGAAAGGTAGCTTTCCCACAGATGTTATCTTTGTCCCTACATACCCAAATGTGTGTCCCTTGTTTCAAAGGCTTCAGAGCTTTTGCTTTGAAATACAGAAGGCATCTTAGATACAGGAATAGAGGATTGCAGTTTTTAAGGTAGAAAATGCAGCATGAGATTGGCAAAAGTAAATTGAAAGATCAATCTGAAAATGGGAAGAGCATCAGCTGAATAGAAGGCGTCAGAAAGTACACATCTTTTGATGACATTATGGTTTGACTTTTTGGAAAGAAATTAAGATTTTGCTTGAAACAGATTTTGTTTCAAATCTGGGCTTCAAAAAAATCTGTCTGTCAAAATGAAATGCTACTTACATAATTATTTCATTGTGTGCACACAAAAATTTAAGGTATTCCAGAACCTTTAATCAATCATCAGACTTGCTCTTGAGCTCTTCACTTTCTCTAATAGGAGCATCCAGTAGGTGTTCCAGGCAGGATCACCCTTAACTATTCCTGCTATTGGTTACTTGAGCTGTAAGTGAAGGCAAGAAGGACTACAAACATTGCACCCAGTTTTGCACAAAGCAGCAAGTGGAAGTGTGACAGGGTCACTGCCCATGTTGTTAAACCAGAAGATTGTTTATTTTCTGAATACCAACATGTTACCAAAGTGATAAATGTGAGCAGCAAACAGTATGAAGACAATCTGTCCTCTAATGAGCTAGTTTAATGGGTAAACAAACAACTGAAAAATATAAGAAGCGATATGTAGTCTCTGTCCACAAGCTCTTACTAGTTAGTGGTCCAGGTATCTTGGGATCTGCAGAGACTGCACACTTTCAAAGAGATCTTTTATTTGTTCTGGGTGTCCACAGGTTCTTTGTTCTGGTTGCCTTCTATATTTTGTCTTTATTTAGGGCTAGTAACTCTTCTGTTTACTTCAACACTTGCTTCTTGTCCTCCAGCTATCCTTGCTTTAGTCCTCTTTAAGGAATCTTAAGTTAGGCAGTGGAAGCTGCTCAGCTCATTCTTGGGATTGTTTAGGGATCACTAGTAGATTACTTATGTTCACTGTTGTCTGTTGTTCTTGTCTGAATGTTGGGCCTCCATCTTCTAGTCTCTTTGGCCATTACAGCTACAGTAGGAAGGAGCAAAGGGAGTATGATCTCTGTGTCCAAGCTGGGAACTGTAGCAGGAAAATGTGTACATGTGTACTCAGATCATGCATTGGATTTCCATATTCATGCCAGTGTAGGATAATTCGGAGTTTGTATCCAGATATTTGTTTGTTTATGAGATTGGGTTTTGGAAGTAGTATTGGGTTGTGTGATTTTTATGAACTTAACAGCCAAGTAAAGGATACAGAGTGTAATGCTCACATAATCAAACTTCTTGCCGAAATCAGTGTTTTCCTGAGTGCAGAATAGCAGGAAGTAGTTATAGAGTTCCTTTATGCATTAACAGAAATGTAATTGGGGTCATCTGTGTATCAGCAGTCTTCTTTAGTGAATAATTATCTAAAAATGAATTTAAAATGACCTAATTCCCTAACAAATGCTTAATTTTCACATAGGCATTTTATGTGCACTGGTCTGCAGCAGGAGTTTATCCTGGTTCTGGTACTCATCAGGTAGCTGCTGATGGGGACTGCAGCAATCTGACATAAAGATGGGCATTTGTGCTTGAAATGTTACCCAAAATGAGGACATGATTGGGCTTAGAGCAGTGGCTGAGAGTTGTCAGCATGTGAGATTTTAATTGAAAAGTTGTAGTAGAGCAGGTTTCGTTGCAACAGTTGGTATGCTATCTTCCTTGGCCATAAATGAAGGGCCTTATTCCTTGGAGCTGTCAATCCTGAGCATTTTGTAAGAACCATTTTACACATAAACATTTTTTCTCCTAAAGAAAGTAGTGAACATAATGGGGATGTCGTCACTGTATAGCAAGTATTTAGCATTTTAATTTTGACAATGCTGATTTAATGAAAATTAGCTCGTGCTGCTGGGAGCTTAAGAATCCCTCCTTCTTGACTGCAGGTGGGTTTCAACTTGTTAGTCTCAAAGCAGATACTAATACTGACTGTCAATTTCTAGTTAAAAGGAAATTGTTATCAGCCCCCTTGCTACTTTCTGCCTGACAACTGAACTTCTTCCTCAAAGAGGTTAGATATATATAACATCTTTGATATGTATATATATAACCTCTTTGATATGTATATATATATAAGCAGATATATATATAAGCATATGTATATAAAACTAAGCAGTAAATACCCCAATGAAAGATCACAGTGGTTTACAAAAAATAGTAAAGAGAGGGAAAGGCATAACCTACAACACACTGAAAATTGGTTTTCTTTAGTAATTTAGATATTAAGAATTTCAATCGATTTTCTCAAGTTACATGCACCCTACAGGTTAAAATTGCTTCATGCTGCTACTGCCAGTTAAGTTAATGGGAGCTCCCCTACACCTCCATTTTAGGAGGACTTTAGTGGTAGTGCAGACTACCGGTGGCTTTTGCCTTGGAGACCAGTGCAAGACTTCCTTATGCTATTTAATTTCATGAGATGTGTTATGCCAGGCATTGGAGGCTGAACAGAGGAGCTGGAATGCTCTTTGCCCACTGCTGCTGAGATAAAGGATTCTCTCTCTTGGGCTGGCACCACAGGCTGCATGGGAGCTAACCAGCCAGTGTAGGAGTAGCTGATGATGCTGCTGGGGTGGGGCTGACCCAAAAATCTGTAAGACTACTCTAGGAGAGTTGTAGGCAGAGTGCTAGTGGGAAGGAACTTACTTGTTGGTGCTCTCATGCTATCAGCTGTTTCAGATGAATTTAGATGAATTTTAGATGTTGCTCTTAGGTCAAATTTGAGAACCCTGGCTTCTCAAGCTATAGGTGGATAAAATAGGCTTCACCTAACTGAAGATGTATGGGAGGTAAATTACTTCTTTGTGGCTTCTTTGTCAAAATTAAAGATGAGATGGTAAATTCACTGGCAGTCTAACCTTGGTAGCAGTATACTATGATTGAGCTTGGTTGTGTGGCTTACAGTAGATTCTCAGAAGTATGCAGCTAGTCATAGTCACTGGAAAACAAATATGTGCATATAAACGACTGTTATGCATGAACTTGCACCAGCAAATTAGATATATAGGGTTTACATTATTTGTAAAACCAAGTGGCAAGTCTATTTTATATGGTGCATATACCTGAATTTCCTATGGTGTATATCGAATACCAAAACTAAGTATCCATTAACCTTTTTTAGCTGCTCTAGAAAGAGACACGTCGCTTTTGATAGTAAAACAGTGTTTTTCAAGCAGTGTTTATATATTATATATTTAATTAAGTAGACTAACAGTTTGCATAAACCCATAGCAATTTGGAGGCAATGGCAAAGATTTCTGGATCTGAAGCAGGTTCTGCAGTTTAGCCACAGCAGTGAAGGCTTACAGCTATGATTACCCTCTGCTCAAAGAATGAATAGCTAGTTCAGAGATTTTATGAACATCAGAAATGACATGATTTGACCTTAAGCCATTCCCAGTTCCCTTCTCATTGTTGTAGTTGATTAGAAGAAGTAAGAAAGCCCTGTTGCTGGTGTTCCCATCAAAGCACCAGAGAGGTTGAAATTCATCCCCAGAATGCCAGACAGTTAATTTTATAAACACAAGTGATGTTTTCAGTGAATCTCATCCATTTAGATGGTAACTGATAACCCACAATCACATTCAGGCTGGCAGTGCAAAGCAGACCAAATACCAGGTTACTTCTGACAGGGAAAGGGAAAAAAATCTGAAGGAAACCTGTCTGTTTAATGTGTTATTCAGTGACACTGCTGCATATTTTTGGTATATTATCTAAATGTCTCCTCGACAATGAAAGAAAGAAATGATTTCTTGACATGTGAAAGGCTTTTAAAGGCATATTAAAAATTTTATCAGAATTTAATCTCATAGGTGATCAAGGACATGCAGCAGTAAGAAAGTGTATTGGAAGGGTCTAAAGGGACTGTTTAGCCCAAACAGAAATGCTGGGTTGTTTGTAAAATCTGTAACATGAACTTGACTTTTATGGATAAAGTGTTTAAAGATAGTTGAAGTATATAAAAAAATCTTTCCTCTAAATTGTCAGGTTATGATCTTCTAGTGATGGCGAGCTGTCAGTAGTATATGGGAGCACTGTGTGTTCCAGGGAGTGATTAGACTTACATCATTAAGCATTTAGTGTAATTGGAATAGAAAGCAGACATAGAATAAATGTCTTCTGCTCTGAAAATCAGTATCTTAGCTTCTCATTAATGTTTATTGAAATTGATACTTGTAATGACAAAATGACTGAATAGATTAAAAAAAATTAAACATTTTTTTTTTCCATAGATGAGAAAAAGAAACCTTTCCACAAAGGCAAGATCTCTACTATGCCAAAGTTAGTTTGAGTGTAAAGATTATAAAGCCCTTGGATAAATGGGTGCATGATGGAAACATCTGTTTGGCTGTAACTAATTACAGTGGTATGGTTGGGTGCTTGCATTTTAATCACAAAATACCCTCACAGGAATAAAACCATGGACAGTAAGGAGTTTGCAGAAGTGGGCGAAAGAGTGGTGTTCAGTAAAGAATTTAGAAGTGCAATGATTCACTGACAGTCAATGGCTACCTTCTGTGACAAAAAAAGTCAAATCATTCTGAAGCATTAACCATGCTACTATGAGACCAGAAAGAATTATCCCTGACAGTCTGCCACGCTCACCAGGCAACTGTGCAGGGACTCTGGGCTGAGTTATTCATACGTCAAACCAAACTCTTGTTATATTTTTGAGCAAGTTCTTCCATTTTCCATCTGCTCCATGTCAGAAGAGTTTCTGATGTCAACATGAATTGCTGAAAAGCATGAGAACACACAGAAAATCTCATCTCATGGGTTAATACTTGTAGTAAAGTTGAGGTAAATTCTCAAACCCTGAAAATCCCACAAAGCAAGCAACAAATCAAGCCAGACCAAACACCATCACTCCAAATATTCCCCTTTCTCCTTGTTTTCACAGCTTAATATACTGACATCATGACATCATATGGTATAGAATATCCCGTGGGTCAGTTGGGGTCAGCTGTCCCAGCTGTGCACTCTCCCAGCTTCTTGTGTACCCCCAGCCTACTTGCTGGTGGGGTGAGAGGCAGAAAAGGCTTTAGTCCTAAGGGCATCTGAAATGGTCCATGTCAGTTTGTACTTAGACAGTTTTATCCCAGCAGGAGGTGTGTTGAAATTGTCAAAGTTATTTCTGAGGCACTTCAGATGTGGTACTTGAAAAATGTGAAGTTTGCTGTTTAGTGGATATGACATTGCTGTTGGGAGGAGGGGTTATATTTTTTGATAGATATAAAATTGTCCACCTCCTGAGAAGTTTTAGTAAGGTATACAGGCTGTTTTTCACAGGTAATACAGCAGGTTTTGTTTATGTTCCCAGTAAGCAAAAGGAGACATTGGAGCTTCTATACTAAATCACTTTTGAGCCCATGACAGTTATTTTCTAGTTTGAAACAATATGGCTAAGAACTGGTCATTGCTCATGTACCATCGAATCCTTTCCCATTTGGCAAGAAAAAGAAGAACCATTCTTTATTCCTTTTGAATCTTTTTAATTCTGCAGGCTTTCACTTAATTTCAAAATGTGTAGATGGCTCTAAAATATTGCAAACTCATGTTCATCTAATCCTGGGGCAAACAAGTTTGAAAACTCCATCTGCCTACACTAATAGAATATAATCCCAAGAATGTAAACTTTGCTCCACTTAGAAAACAGAATGGGCGTGTAACATCTCTAATTTGGTTAGCTAGTGGAATCTGGTAAACTGTATGAAAATGAGAAATGCTGAACCAAGAAGCAATCTGTGTTCACACATCATGTTGTTCTTAATCACATTAGTGTCAAATATGCATTGACGATTTTTGTACTTCAAGCTGCTGCTGTTGTTTATTTTTCAACTTGTTCATTAATGCCAGATCCATACAGCATTAGGCAATAATTTGCTGAGGTACTGGCATATATTTTATTGCAAAAATGTAATCATGCCTGTCAATTATGAAACTGATTGCATTATATGTCCAAGTTGCTCTTGCTTCTTATAGTTTAAATAAAAGAGGGTCTTTAAATCTTCCTGCATCAGAACAGCTTAAAAAAAGTGTTTAAGTTATTTGTCACACTAACATTAATAGCATCCAATGATTGACAAAGCTGTGTCCTATAACAATGTACAACTGTTGGTTACTAAAAATGATGCAATTCTGAGACATCTGTCACTTGATAAACAAAACTTGATTTGTGCGTCTTGCATCCACATTTGCAAGGTTCAACTCTGCTTGTTGAAACTCTTGCAATGGGATAAAAATGTTTTACTGTGCATGCAGAGAGTGGTGTAGCCACTCCAAAGTAAGGATCATTGTCCAGGTCATTCCAAAGGATGCATATGCCTGGTACATTGTTGTGCATTATGCTGTGTTAGACAGAAAATTCAATTTATACAATGTTTTAGGATATCTTCAATGAATTTATATGAGAACAAGATCCTTTGTTCTTAGGCTTTATGATTTTTACTATACAAGGCTCACAAAGGTGAACATTAAAACTTTGAGCTTTGTAATGTGAATTCTTAGGAGTAGCATGAGCATTCATTCCCAGGGAAACTGGAAGTTTTTATTTTACGAGACTGAATTTCCTGGAAGGTGTTTGTAAAGTTGCCTATAGAACACCAGAATTCTGAGCTCAGGTTTAAGCTTCAGACTGGAGCCTTTCTGGTTAGGTAGTGAGTAGGAATGAAGAAAGGGCAGGTACAGCTAATGTGACTGTAAAATTGGAAGGGGAGAAGAAAACATTACTGGTGGAAGCCTGCAGTAGAAATAATCCCTGTTTAAATTTGCTGTCCTTATGCAGTAGATTAGTGGGTAAAGTCCAAGAGAACCTACATGTATTTGTATCTCATGTTTTGAATATGTTCTTGTGTGGTTTTGTGTGTTTTTCTCCAAAGCAAAAAGAAGTCTGGGGAGGGTAAGAGTGAGAGAGACTGACTGCATCAAAGAGCAGGACAGAGTAGCTCAGAAGGGGCCAGAATCACTAAGAAATCTCATGCTGTGAAACTAGAAAGAAAGTTCACATTGCAGGTGAGCTGCACACCTGAACTCAGAGTGCAACACAAGGGAAAGATTCACAGTGTGGAACAGACAGGTAATAGATGTTGAATGTGTCCAAAGCTTGTATGGCTCTTAATAGTCCTGTAAACAATTGCAGCTCAATTTACAAGGAAACCCCTTTACTTTGAGAGATTTTGGTCCATGCTGATGTGTTAGAGACCTAAGAAAGCAGTTGGAATTGAAGCACATTGCCTTTCCCAGGCACAGCTATAGGTAATTTACAACTGAAGAGCCATATTTCAAATTGCAATTCTGTTTCTCAGAAGACAGGCAGGGAAGACTGGATGAACTTTCTTGTGACTTATTGAAGAGAATAGGGCATTTGGAGAAATGGATGTTAATATGTGGATCTCAAAGCCTGGGTCATTAAATCCTCTGTAGTGCTTAACATGTTACGTGGTCCTGTGCTGTACAAAGTGAATATTCAGGCACTCTGGCAGGTATTTTCAACTGGAAATGGGATAGTTCTTGCTGGTTTGAGAAAGTGTCATTATTTATCGCTGTGACTTTTGTTTTGTAACAAGACATTCCTTCCCAACATCATGTGAGTTTTATTAGAATTGATGGGCTTTGTATTTCCCATTGGGAAAGCACCTGAAATGGCTTATACCAAACATGTTCCTTTTCTTAGGGAATCAATACACAAGATAAAGAATAAAAAGGAAAACAAAAATCTTGCAGCTGTACATTTTTTGATGTGAAAGTTTTGCACAAAAGCATGTGAAGAGGACTTTTGTTCCATGACTTGGGTCAGCTGCAAGCCTCTTCCTGAAAACTGAAAAAGAGACAGTTATGAATGAGTGGTTTCTATACACATGTTTACACAAAATGTGGAAATTATATGCTACTTCCAGTTTCATCTTCCCTACTGATAGCTTGCTGCTGGCAAAGCAGATGTTTTTCACAGGGTATTGCTGGCTGTTTGTAAACAGCTTCTTTCAGAGACATTCCCGAGAGCATAAACTTCACCTGTGCAGTGGTATTGTTCTCCAGTAACCCTTGTCACCTTTTGTGGCCCAAACTGTTGCAAACCTTATTTGAAAGTTTCATTTCTTCTGAGTTAATTGCTTCTGGTTTAATTATTATAATTAGCTCTGCAGTATGAGTTTATTTAAAACTATTTTTAATTGGTTCTGGACATATCTAAAGTAGCAATGTTTCGCAACTGGCTTTTTTTTTTTTTTCACTGTAACATCATCACAAATACTTTATTCTGGAAAGATACTCAGTGTATATTAGGAGATAGCTGCTTTTGTAGATCAAAAGCAATAGAAAAATAAGAACATGTCATGTTACATGAAGACACTACTATTAAAAGGGAGAAAGTTAAAATTTAAATACAATATCATGAAACCTATTAAAATCCTTAGACATTTGGGAAGCAGAGGAGGATAGGATTTTTTATTATTATTTAAATGAATACAAATGTGATTTTTCTCTGTGTAGTGGGAATTCTAGGTTTTAGCTAGCTTTAACAATGAGATTTGCATTTTCTTTCAGTTTCATCACTTTTACAACATCCTGGTTTGTGTCCTGCTTTCCTTCTGTCTAAGATCAGGATAAGATCTCCGTGTGTTACTACCATGTGAGATATTTTACTAAGACAGGGAGCAATTATGTGTGTCAAATTAAGCTCTACAAGTATTTCAAATTTCTCATGTGAAAGCTCCTATTGAAATATGGGCATTGTTTTTCTGAGCAGGTGGGGCAGTAGAAGGCTGGTTGAGGTTTTTAAGCTCTTTAGCAAGGAAAACCAATTCTTCACAACCCTTCTACTACCAACTACTAGTTAGAAAGCTTGGAACAATAGTTATATTATAGATTTGCTGTAGGACCCTTGACTTCAAGGGTGTATTCAGCAGTTCTATACTTCTGCTCTTGCTGGTTTTATAGTCTCAGAAATAATGGCCTCTGTATTGTTTCCCTAAAGTCTGTATTAGAACAAAGTGTAATAACATCAGTGCTCAATTCTGAAGGTAGTAAGGCATCCGTGCCTGCAGCATTATTCAATGTGAACGCTATATCTAGTGCTGACTAGATGCTACTATATCACCAAGTGACAGCAAGCTTACTTGACTACAGTTGATCTAAAACAGCTCTCTTGAGCAGAGTCCTACAGGAAAGCACAAAAACCTGTTGTTTATAATTAATGTTAATCTAGTTTTGGTTAACGATGATTTATAGAAGTAGATGGGGAATAAACAATTTGGGGCTGTTCAGCATGGAGAAGGCTGTGTGGAGACTCATAGCAGCATTCCAGTATCTGTAATGGGGCCTGCAAGGATGCTGGAGGAATGAGTGTAGTAGCAGGACAAGAGGTAATGGGTGTAGCAGCAGGACAAGAGGTAATGGGTTCAAACTTAAACAAGGGGAAGTTCAGGTTAGATATAAGTGAGTTCTTTACTGTGAGGGTGGTGAGGCACTGGAACAGGTTGCCCAAAGAAGCAGTAAATGCCCCATCGCTGCCAGTGTTCAAGGCCAGGCTGGACAAAGCCTTGGGTAAGATGGTCTAGTCTGAGACCAGTATCTTTAGGTCATGATGATCTTTAGGTCCTTCCCAACCCAAGCCATTCTATGATTCTATGCTCTATCAATTATTTTAGGAAATTGAATATTTATTGTTAAAGTTATCTCACCTTTATATATCTTCGAGTGTTTTGAAGAAATATTGAAGATGTGGTTACAGAATCTTTTCAAGACATCTTAGCTCCCAAAACAGCTCATGGGGAATAGTCAGCTTACCAGCTGTTCTTTTTGTATGGATAACTGACATAATGCAAAGGAGAGACATGCAATCAAGGATGCAGTAAGATCCTTAGCCAAATATGAAGAGTGAGGCCTACGACAATTAACATAAACACTGTTTTATGACAAGCTGATTCTCGATCTTTCCCAGTTTGCCCTTTTGAAGCATCATAAGGCATCCCCAATTTGCTTCCAATGAAATCAGTAGTCTGCCATTGATTTGCATCGAATTAGAGCAGGCACATATTGTAATGAGTGTTTCATTCTGTTTCTGAAAGTAGTTCTAAAGCACAGAGTGTATTTGTCTTCCCTATGTGTATGTCCTTGCAGCTGCAAAGCCTCAACAATTTTTAGATTTGTGTGGAGGAAGAATTGGAGAGTGGGTTTGGCAGAACTACCTCAGGAAAGTTACTGGTAACTATTGTAAGGTTTTGGATTTTTTTTGGAGGATAATTCAGTCTCACCATTTTCTTGAGAACTGTCTGTCCTTTCAGAGCAATGCAATCTGCTTAAAATCATGCCTGATTCCTATACATCCTTCCAGCATCCATCAAAACTCCTTTTGATTCTATATATTTACTTTTTTTGGCCCATGAACAAGCGTGTACTATTTTGTAAAACATATTTCAGGGTTTAGTTTCCAAGGTGGCAGGAAGATATGTGCTCTGGATTCCTAATTTAGTTTTACGGTGCCTTCAGCTGAGCTGGCAAGAAACAACTATCAAACCATGTAAAACCCAGTCCCTTTCAGCCTTGTTTGCTCATTCAGGATAATGTAAAATCAAATCTAAATGATACAGGCAAAATGTATTCATGACCAAAGGCCATAAGAATGGCTTGAAACCTTGGACCTACAGGATAAGACATGGGAATAAGGAAGCCGTTAAGGAGGATTAAGGAAAATTAGCTCTTAAGAATAAGGAAGCTGTTAAAGACAGTTATAAGAAACAACTGGAGGAGATATAGGAATGTTTTCTTTCTCACATAAGTTAATTGAATGAGGTTGTAGAAACCTTTTTCTACAAATACTCTGAAAAATGACATTTCTAGTTTTCTTCACGAAGAAGCAATTGCTTCTGTGTGTGTATGTGCGTCCCAGTAGTCCCAAAGTCTCTATAGACAGCCAGAAGAGTTATATTTGAGGGAAAGCCACTGCATCTCACACAGGAGCTTGCAAAAGTACAGTAAACATCCTTCAAACAAATTCTTATGTGCCTTGACTACAAAGTAAATGAAAAGCAATACACAGGGTTGGAAAGAAACCACATTTCTAGGTTGGTTTCAATAGACTCTTAGTTTTCCCAGTGTATTAGTACTCACTCTGAGTCTGCTGCATCCTGCTTTCTCCCCCACAACACAGCTGAACTGCACTTTGTCAACCACTGTGCCATTTTATGGAAAACCAACATATCAAGAAGGTTAGTCTTTAAAAGAGTAAAAATAATAACTCTTGGTACATGTGTGGGGTCTTGTTAATTTAAACTCTTAAAATGTACTCAATAGAGACACAAAAATAGCAATTTTCTCCACATGCTAAAGCAAGAGGAAAGAAAGTAGATTAAAGCAGATTCCAGGGTTAATTTAAATACCCTGAGCCATACTGTGCCATTGATTTTTGAACAGAAATCCCCATTGAGTTCAGTGGAGATTTCTGCTTAAAAATCAATGGTGCAAAATGACACCCTCAAATTAAGATACAAAGATGGAGGATGAGGCGTAATTGATACACTCTTGTTGGGATGGGTTTCCCCTTTAGAGGGAGTTGCTGCTCTTTTAGTTAAATAGTAAAACCTGGAGGAGTTTTAATGAAAGAGTATTGTTATTCTAACATTATTCCTATTATTAATCTTAACATATATTCAATTTCACTAATTTCATTAAAATACTTTTTTATTATTGATTTTGGTAATGTGAAGCATCTCAATTGAGAACTTCAGTGTAGTACAGGCAGAAGTGTGTAGTACATGCTATAGTCCTCTACACACCTAATAAGCTGAGAAACAAACTGACTTTTTTTTGTGGCATTTTCTGCAATATGAGTCATTTCACACTCATTACTTAATATATGTCAGATTCTGTAGGAGGAAGAAATTACTTGGCCTCACGTCACAGATGCCGAAATAAAGCATGGTATCACTGCGTGACTTGCCTGTGTTCTTTGAGAGAGGGGATGGCAGTGGTGAAAGCTGTGTCCCCTTCTCTGGAGGCACAGCTACAGAATCTGCTGCCTTCTCCTTGCAGGAATGCATGACTGGTTTCTAAGAGCGTGTGTTTTGGGTAAGGAATAAATATGGCCACAGAATACATTTTGGGAAAAGTAACTGCAACTATTATAGTTAAAGAGTGGATTAGCTGATGAAAGGCCTTTCTGAAAGAGGGAAAGGGAGGATATGTTTGAAGAAAAAAGTTCCTGCAAATGATTGTCAAGCAATGAGATAAAAGCTGACAGTAGTATTCCAGGTAGAATTCCTATGACTTTTGCCTATTCTTATCTGATTGTGATTAAGGTACGAGGGAGCAGTGGTGCTTTGAACTATTGCTGTAATTCATTTCACTGGTCTATAGAGAAAACAAAGTTTGGTGACTTTTGCCATTGCAAAAAGCAGATCTGGGTGTTCCTCAGACAAGAAATCTGTTGTGCTTTTGTAAAGGAAAAAGAAAGCTCACAGATGCTGAGACAAATTTTGACTTGAGGCTTGTCCTGCTGCAACAGCATCACCTGAGTGCTCTTGACTTGAAAAAACAAAACCAAAAGCAAACGGAAAACCCACAAAAAACCCAAACCCAAAAACCAAACAAACCAAATGCACAAGCAAAAAACCCTCAAACAAACGAAATCAAAACCCTGCCAAAAAAAGGCAACAAACCCAAAAGAACCAAAACCAAACCAAGCAAACAAAACCCCAACAACCCCTTCTCCCCCTAAACCATTACTTTCCTGAAAAGAAATTAAGACAAATTTGATGGGAATCATGCAGTTGTTATAATGTAGTGATGGACATTTTGAGACATGACTTCACTGATTCTTTCATAACTGAGTCATCTGTTTAGGATTTATTTCCATTAGAAATGTCAATCCTTTTTACTTAAAAGAGAACATCTCACATAAAAGGTGGCTTTTTGTCTTGGCCTTCCACAGCTTGAATGAGAAAAAACTCAAACCTTTTTTTTTTTTCCTGAAAATAAAAAATAGGGGAAAGACAATGTTATTTGTTTAAAACAAAACAAAGAAGGAGGTATAAAAAAATTAAAGGTTTATTTTTTTTCTTTCAGTCTTATCCTTTCTTTAATACTCCAAAGCATCTGTAAGGTGCATATGTTATTTAATTTATTAATAATAATGAATACACGTCTCAGACACTTTCTGCTGTGGGGCAGATGGTGTTTCAGATTAGTTGCATTGTCTGAGGTGTGACTGTACTGCAGGGAGAAGTTTTTCTACTCCTCGGCTGGATGGTTTTGTTTATGCAGTGTCCTTTGTTTTGTATAAATTAGTTTTAACTGGTGATTGAAGAGGAACTCATTCAGTGGGAAAAAATGGTTCCTTAACTGTGCTTTCGACAGTGGCTCTGATGCATCCGAGTTCAGCCTAAGTGAGGCAGCTATTATTTGGCAGGTCTGCATACAGCTCAGCAGTAGTTGATGTGGCTGTGCCCATTTGGCACTCAGGTTTTTAATTTTGCCGTTGGTAGCTGGCCAGTAACAACCAGTTCTGTGTTTTCTTGCAAATGGGTGGGGAAGGAGTGACCCACGGTTGCTGTATATGCAAAGAACAAGCAATGATGCTGGGACTGTAGCCATATTCATCCTACTGATGGCCTTAAGTATTGTAGAGGGGAATGTGATGTGGTCTGGGAATTGGTAGGTGTAAGGGTTGGAATACATACCTGATTTCTCTTAATTCCTCCTGTGAAGGGTGTTTCTTAGGTGTTTAGTGGCTGACTGAAGAAGCTTCAGGATGTGATAGTATGTCTGTGTCTTATTAACGGTCAGATTTTTCTAGGGTCCTTTGAAAGACCAGATGTTTTCCAGACAGTTTCCTTATTCAAGAACAAACTTGTGTAATTTAGGGAGTACGGAAGAAGAATCTGAGGAGTTCCAAGATTATATAGTGATATTATCTAAATGATACATACTAGATCTGGTGTTTAGGAGTATGTAAGTCTGTGCTGGAGGCTGCTTCTGTCCAGAACAGGTCTCCAGCCATGTGTTACAGCTATTATTGTATTTTTTCAGTGTTCATGTAGGCAACGCATTTTCCATTTCCTTTCCATGCTCTGAATAGAGCCATCTTTTTCATCATACTGAATGTCTCAGCAAAACATCAGTGCTACAAGAAGCATGCACAGTAGAAAAGTAAAAAAGTAAAAGATTACTTATGCAGGGGATTTGGGGTGGTTGCTTCTTCACAGAAGAGATGTGATGACTTGAAGCATGTGTCTGAAACTGCCTCACTCCAAATGTGGGGGTAGACAGTCAGTATGTGCCAGAAGAAAGGGTGCAACTGTGTTATGGCATAAAATCTTCATCAAAAAATCTTGATGAGTTGTCTGTAAGAGGCAAAGAATCAAAATCTAGGGATCTGGATACCCCGTCTGTCAGCTGCAATTTGCAAGTTAGAGGAAGCCATATATTCTTTATGTTTCAGGCACTGAGCACTGACTAACTTTTGATTATTATTTATTGCTGTCCTCTAGCATGGATTAATGTTTGAAGGTGCAGTGTCTTTTCTAAACCTTTGTTTTATTGGAAAGAAAAGCTATTCTACTGACTTCACTCTGCTCATGTGTCTTCTCTTAGCCTTGCTGATAAAAAGACCTGAAGCTGTGAAAATCTTTTTTTAAAGTTAATTCCATTCTGAGTCATGATGTCTTTTCAGTCTCCTTGGCACTTGAGCCCCAGGTCACAGTGCAGAGATAAAAAATATGTATGTTCATAATTAGCTTATAAATAATGCAGTGTTCTCATTCAAACTTCATCCTTTCAACATGCCCATGGATTATTTTTCTCTGTGCAGTTTAAATTTCTGAGCACTCTGTGACCCAATTTTTCTACAGTTTGGTAGGTTAATTCTCTATTACAACACACTCAAAGCCCAAAGAATGCAGTGGTGGGGAGTTTGGGTAGGCATTATCTTTGGGTTTTATTAGCTTTTCTGTCAAGAATGTAACAGGTAAATGCTATGGTGTTTGCCTTCAGGTATCAGTTTGTATAGCTGGAGTCTGAACTATTGATGCAGTTCAGACTTATGCTTCACTCTTCTCTAATCTCAAATGTTTTATACTATAGATAGTACTAGATTGAGGTTGGTTGAGGCTGGGATGCACTAATAGGTAGTTTAATAGAATAAAGAAGCATAAAATGGGTAAAGTTCACGTGAAATATTTGAACATAAAAGTGAAAGCACCCTTCAGTTTCTTAGTAAACAACCTCCAGTGCCTCTTAAAAAACCTGAAAGGTTAGCCCATTTGAGGGGAAAATTAAAAAAGCCCACAACATTTATTAAAGAGATACCTTTTCTTTGACAGATGTTTGCTGCTCAGATTTAATAAACAGGAATATTTTTAATGGCTACAGGCAACTTTGCACAGAGAGGGAAAGGGTACATGAGAAAATTTTCCCTAATTACTGGTCTGTTTATATTTTTGTTAAAGAGCTGCTGCTGTTTCTCACTGAACATGGATCATGCTGTTATATTCAAATGGGATTTCTGTGGCAAAAGGGCAGAGGGTCAGAAAAACTCCTTGATGAAACACCTGGAGGTTTTTATTATGCATCCTCCCAAAGGAAAAGTTATTGGAGATAGGGAGGAAAAAAAGAAAGAAATGTCCTATCAAAAGCAAGAATTTGTTATCTCTCCCTCTGCCTCCACTCCTCAATACCTCCCACACAACTCTCTGGTGACCTGTTCCCCCTGGAACTCAAGTTTATCACACATACCCAGAAGCATTCTATAAATTCAGAAGCCTTCCTCCTCCTTGAGTGTACATGCAGAACAGACAACTATCATTGATAGGAGACTGAAAACTAACAACACTTTTGCATAGAGAGAAAGGTGTGAGATCTGGTCTAGAATAGGAATACTACTGCAGCCTCAGACTGTTACTTTGAAGAGTTACAGAGAATGAATGCAGTTCTAGAAGACTGGAAAAGAAGAAATATTAAACATCTCATGAAAATGAAGGGGGGACAGGGAAAGGAGCCCATAAGCAATATTCCAGTTCTGCTTTGTAAGCATCTAAAATAGAACAAAAGGTGAAAAACTGTGTGGGTAAGATATCCATAGAATAGTTACCAAAGAACAGCTCATGGTGAAACTAAAACAAGTATTGCTTGAAATCCCATTTCACACTGCCTTAATTTGGCTTTTCTCACTAAAAAATAAGGAATAAGGATGAAATGAAAGACCTGAGTGATGGATCAAGTGGTAAGTTTGTAAGACTTGCTGGAAGGAAGCAGAGGTGTGGAAGGAATAGCTGACATTTTGCAGGACAGGATTAAAATTCAAAATCATTCAGTTGAATAAAGGCTGGTCAGAAAAGATAGGATGAAATTCAGCAGGGATAAATGGTGCTGTGTTCTTCCATTTACACAGAAATAATCAACTACACAAAGATAAGAGAAGCCACTGATTTAGGACAATTTTATGATTTTATTTTATTTTTCAGAATGAAGCAGTGGGTCTGTGGTGCTTTATGAACTGCTCAGGAGTCAGAGGTTTTGTGCCCCTGTAAAAAAGATCAAACAAGTCTGGAATGAAAAGAACATATCTAAACCACACACTTTACTAGCCTTGAATGAAGAGGTTACAGCTATGCTGTGCACATTGCAAAATAGAAAAGTTTACGTAAGAGTCTGTGGTGACTGTAATAGGTAATAGACTTACATCATAGCAAGAAAAAGTCTTTAGGGAATGCTTTCTGAAGTAAAGATGATAAGTGCTGTTTGGGGAGCTCTGAAGTTTCAGTTGTTGGAGCTCTCAAAGAAATGGATGGAAAAAGTGTTTCAGGAATGATGGAAGTATAATTGATCTTGCCTTGGGTAGTGCAGCAAATACGTTCAGTGCAGTGACCTCTCAAACCCCCTGGAGCTCTGTGGCTTTATGTTTTTATGCAATAGTTTAGCCACAGCAGCTCATCCATTTCTAAACGATAATCTGCATTGTTCAGAAAGCATGTTAAGTGTCCTGCATTCCCACTATCCGAATTACTAGTGAATGGTTCATTGCACTGTTCATCATAATCATCGATTCTGATAAAATATTTCATCTCAGAGTTCCTTTGAATTTATTATTATATGATGGAAGACTAATTCGTGTCTTAACTCCCAGATTAAGCAGCACTCAGTAATGGAGTTCCTTGAATGTGTGAGTGACTCTAAAGTGTTTACTCTGTTGGTGTAAGCATTCATAGGGAGATTGTTTTGCATCATGCAGTCTGTACACAGAGTATATTGCGTTTTTTGCAGAGATTTCATAGGAATGAACAAAACCTGAATGTTCATGCAGTAGCAAGTGATGGTGAATAAGAAATGGCAACCTTCTGCATTCTTTGGTTTAATAGAAAATACTTTTTTTAAAAAAAAAAAAAAAATTGTTTTAGATACTTTGAAAGTTCATTTAATCTTTTAATTAAGTGACCAACAATAATCATAAGACAAAATGTTTCTGCTGCTGCACAGGGATAATTCATTCATTAATAAAATTTACAAAATAGATTAAAGTGCAAATACAGTTGTTCATTTGTACAGAGAGACATTCAAAGCATACCTTAACTTCTAGTTCAGGTATTGAGGTTAAATACTCTACAAAACTGCTTTGGATTACATTGTGGACAGGGTCTAGACCTTTCAGTCATGCTGTTTCTGTCCAGAAGTTCATTGTGCTTGTATTTGAGTTGAGTTTAAGGCTGTATGTATATTCACAGGAAGTCCAGATTTTGATTTGAAATATCTGAACCAGTAAAAATCAAAACTTATCTCAGTAGCCTGATTTAAACCTTTCACCTTTAGACTTATCAGCTGATCAAGGAGTTCTGGGTGGCATAATGTAGACTGAAGTTAAGTTTGAGGGGGAGGGGGGTGTTCTTGCTAGTTGTGTGACGTGTGTCTTGCTACTTGTATGAGAAAAAATACTACTGATAGACTTGTAGCCTGTTTCACATCAGTATGGAAGTGGCAATGTGCTTCTTATGTGCTCCATAGATCTAAGGTCAAATGCTGAACTCTCCCTGGCTGCCTGACTACTTCCCCTGGCTGAGATGGACTGAACATTTCACAGGATGCTTAGTTTAGATAGTGTTAAGAGCAGTGATACTGGGGGTGGGGGAGACACAGGGGACCAACAGCAACAAAATGCAGTAACAAAGCGATACTGGGTAGCGTTTGTGAATGGCAAATATGGAATAGCATTCTGATGCTCTAAGACGATATTTTGCTGTTGAGTTCTTTGATCTGCCTTGTTTTCTTAATTGCACTATTTTATTTCTGAAAGGGCTTTCACAGACAAGAAACCTCCATAGGAAGTTTATTTTCTTTGCCTACCCACAGAGGCTCTTTTGTCAATTTATTATCACAATAGCAAGATATGCACATACAGTAAATCAATGCAAGCTAACTTTTTAATAGGAAAGGTACTCTACATTTCTGACATGAGTTTGTTTCTTCTTTCAATTGTAATGTCTCTCACTGGGCTTAAACATTTATCTGGTAGGTGTGCGTATTGGAGACAACTTAATATTCAAAGGTCAAACTGCAAAGATCTGGCCAGTGTGATGGCATCTTTGCTCTTTAATAACCAGATAGGATGTCTGTGATATCTTGAAGTGTTTCTTCTAGGTGGCAGTGTACCACTGCAGTAGTTAATTGCCTGTTAGCTTCTTGGATCAATGTAAAAGAGAGATGTGAAGATTTTTCCAAAGTCTGTTTCCTTTTTTCCTCCCAACACAGCTCTATTTGAGCACTTTCCTCTGATTTATCCAAGAATAACCTGAGTATGTCAGAGGAAACGTCAATACTCAATTTCGGTAGCTGCCTAGGAGTTTTCTCCCTAGAGATGGGTGGAGGGAAAGGGGAAATTTTACGTTTTCTACACCAAAGGTTGACAATTATTCACTATGTAGTGTCATTGAGAAGAGGTTCTGTTTTTAATCAGCTGCCCCAAGATGCCTCTGTGCTGTGCCTCCAGTGATTCCTTATATTCTTCAAGTTTTCTCCCATGGGGAGCTGAATTAATTACTAATGCTTTCTGCAAAATTTTTGAAGTTAATAGAACCTATATAAGCCAATTGATAAAGATATTAAACGGTGCTTGTTCCAGCATGGACCCCTGTGGGACACTACTTGTCACCAGCCTCCGTCTGGACATTGAGCTAATTTACCACTACCCTCTGGATGCAACCATCCAACCAATTCTTCATCCATGCAATCATAGAATGGTTACGGTTGGGAAAGACCTTAAGGTCATGTAGTTCCAAACCCCGTCCATATCTCTCCAATTCAAAGAGAACACTATTGCAGTGGACCATGTCAAAGGCCTTACAGAAATCCACATGGATGACGTCTGTGGCTCTTCTGTGGCGCACTGATGTAGTCACTCCATCATAGAAGTTCACTAGGTTGGTTAGGCAGGACTTAGAATCATAGAATCATAGAATAGTTAGGGTTGGAAAGGACCTTAAGATCATCCAGTTCCAACCCCCCTGTCATAAGCAGGGACACCTCACACTAAACCGTGCCACACAAGGCTTTGTCGAACGTGGCCTTGAACACTGCCAGGAAAGGAGCACTCACAACTTCCCTGGGCAACCCATTCCAGCATCTCACCACCCTAACAGGACAGAATTTCTTTCTTAGATCCAATCTAAACCTCCCCTGTTTAATACTTGCCCTTGAACAATCCCTGCTGTCTGTTCCAAACTACTTCCCTGTCCTCCATGTGCCTTAGCATATTTTCTAGGAGGATCCGTGGTCTTCCCAGGCACAGAGGTGAGGCTGACAGGTTGGTAGTTCCCAGGGTCCTCCTTTCTACCCTTTTTAAAAATGGGTGACATTGAGTTTGAAATATCATGGTAGAATGGTTTGGTAGCCACATCAGCTAATTCCTTAGGCTTTTGGGATGCATCTTGTCAGTTCCTATAAACTTGGGCATGTTCAGGTTCCCCAGGTGTCAGAAATCTGGATTTATGTATATATGCCATGAAGCTGGCATTCTAATGTACCTCTCTGAGAATCTAACAACTGTGGAATCCAAAAACTAAGAATCCTCATCTCTTTAAGTTCTGTTCTCCTTGATGCAAATTTTAACCTTGAAACAAGAAAGAAATAAGGAGAAAAAAAAAAAAAAAAGTGTAAAATGTGCATCCTGGCTTTTTTTTCCTTAAAGATTTTCTTCTGTTATAGTTATAATTCCCAGAAGGCTGCAAGCAACACAACTTCTCACATCACCTTTCACCCTGTTGGAATTTTTTGGCCATAGTCGTGCCATAACATCCAGTGTAAATGTTGACATTGATTTGGGAGAGTCCCAGTAGCTCACCTGTCTCCTGCAGAACCAGGGAGCTCTGAAGCAGAAGAAATGAAGCACTGTTGATTTGCTTATTTAGGGATTTATTTCACCACTTCAGCACAATACATTTTCATCTCTCCTTTTCACTAGCTGTCAGGATGCTACTGGTCAATATTGTAATAACAATTCTTACCAGGATGCCTTTGAATGCCTTTCCATCCTAAATGACCATATCTTTCCAAATACCTATGACTCAGTGGAGAAGGCATAATTTTAGAGTGAATCTAGTATGCTCACAAGGATGTGCTACACTTATAAAAATAAGTAACTTTTGGTTATCTTATCACTTGAAACTGATCAAGTACTTTTAGCAAAAGATTCCAGACACATCACCATACCTATGTGAAAGCTTTTGAAAAATTAAGGCTGATGTGTTGACAGCTGTAATACCACTAGCTTTTAATCCTTGGTTTCTTTTCTTCATTATTAGGGATTCCAGGACATGGGTAGCAGAAGATTAGGTTTATCCACTAACAATATAAAATCCTGTAATCCCTTGAAAGTTTAAAATCTTCCTTGGACTGGAGAAGGAACACTTTATCAATATGTACAGCTAGTGGCCTCTTTAAAGGATAAAAAGCACATCTTCTAGCTCAGGGGAAGAAGAATCATTTTGTATTGGCCTAAAGAATTTCAATTTTAAACCTGTGCTTCAATTCATGAAAAAGGTTTGGGTGAAGCTACTATTTTTTGGTCATATTTTCTCTCCAGTAGGTATTATTTTGATTCAGAGAAATACATGTCATTGAGTTTTTTTCATACGTTGCTTCTCCTCTGTAGCTTTCTAAGAGGTTTTTAGGGGTCAATAAATATTCTGTAAGCTTTCTGCCAGACATTAACTGTCTGCAATGGGAGCAGCTGGAGGTCCTTACTAAATATGAACACACAAAGATATAAGCACTGTCCAGAAACCTGGGATATTGAATTTGGTTGTCAGTGTTTTCTAAATGATACAGTTATCACTCACAAGTGATGAGTTAATCAAATGAGCTTAAGCAAAAGGAACTTCTGGAGTGCTGGAAACATGGGAACATATCATGAAGAACTGCCACAAGACAAACAACCTACCCCCAACAGTTAATAAGCTACTTGTTGCTGTCTCTTTCTTATCCAGTTATGACACATTCAGACATTGTCTCTGAGAGGGATGTGTAGTTTCTGTGACCTTTAGAAAGCTGGTGAGAGAGATGGGACCAGAGACCCTGAATCAGCTAGGGCATGGAGGTAATGGAAACTTGCTTTCCTTCTTAAAGTGGAGCTCAAACCAGCAGGACTGGTGAGTCTGTAATGTCATGCTTGATGAATATAGAATTTTATATATATATATATGAATATATAATTTTATATATTAAATATATATATAATTCTATATTCATATAAATATAGAATTATATATATATAATTTTATATATATATATAGCTTTTCTCCTACCTTCTCTCATTGAGAATCCTGTCCACTCACATTTTGGGATGATGTTCCACTTTCTATCCTGATCTGGAAGTCTTTTGGTGCCTGTCAGTGCTGCAGCAAACTCTAAGGATCCCTGTGGGTCGCTAGGGAATGTATCTTTCAAACCCCTCAGTTCTGGCCATGTCTGCACTTTAGGTGCACTCTTACCACAGGCTTATTTACTTTATTCCCTGCACCTTTTCCATCTGACTTGCTCTTTGCTCTAGAAGTTCTCACAGCAGTTCTGCATGCTGAGTTTTTTCTCTGGGAAGACATGCTACATCCATCCTTCCTCTCCCTCTCCTTTCTGAAGGGACAGCAGTCAGTTGAAGGTGACCAAGCAACCTTCCTCTCAGTGACCAGACTTAGCTGTTTTTAATACAGTATGCAATACTGGTACACTAAATGGCAAATAACCAAGTAAAAGGCATAGGACACATGGCAGGAGGCTTCTCCAGACTTTTTATTGTCCTGGTATTTCTCATTAGCCACTGCCTTTTGTTGCCCTCATCAGCTTTCCCACCCACTCCCACTAGATGAGTTTGTTAACTGCGCCTGTTTCTGCTGGCTTTGTGCCTTCATGGCTGCTCCCACTAGCACTATTCATTGCTAGGTTCCCCCCACTGCTTTCTCTGTGAGCTGCTTCAGTCATGGCTCTGCATGGCTCTGTCCATACTGTGAGGGCACTGAATTTGCTTTCCCACAGTGCCCATCTGCTGATCTGCAACACAGGTAGCCCTGAAGGTACTTCAGTTCTTGGAGATCAGTTAAGCAGGAAATGTCCAGTATTTCTTGTCACAAAGCAAAGGCTTTCTGGATGGAATCTTTTCTGATAAATCCTGGGATCTTTGCCACAGTTAATTTGTCACAAAGCTGCATGTTGCGGTACTAAACCCAACTAACTCCTTCCCCTGAAGCACATCTGGCACCACTGAGGTTTTATGCTTTGCACAATGTGATTACAAATAAAATCATTCCTTCAAATTCACAGTTTAGATGTTTCTAACACAGAATTCCCAAAATATTGCCTATAAGTAGGTAAGGAAAATGCTCCTGTTAGTACTGTTTTGTTTCTGCTTAAAGCCAGTAAATATGTCCTGTCCACATCCTCTACCCTTTGGACATGTTTTCTTTTTGCTAATATCTCTGTTCTACTTTAAGAGAGACATAAGTCATTTGCCCAATGAACATAGTTAACAGCCAAATACACAAGAGATACCAAATCTTATGACTTTTCAGCATGTCTTTTTAGCTGCAGTACTTGGAGGCAGATCTCAGAAGCATTCATCAGTTAAATCTGTATAGTAGGAAATCGTAACTAGCAACCAGTGCTGCTGGGACCTGACAGCCACACTGTATAAAACAAGAACAGTCAGCCATCAATTGTTTGAGAGCAAAATACATCCCTTTCTGCAGCACAACATCATACCCTATGTGCCTGAAGCTAACTGAGCCTGCTTATCTGCCTGCTGCTGTTGAACTGACCTTTATTCTTTATAGAAACCAACTTGACAGATGAATGTAATCAAAATGCTCTGATAGCCTAATTTAGACATATTTTGCTATCTCTTTGCTTTACTGAAGTTAACTCATATGCTCTGACTGAAAGCTGACCCTATTTGTGCAAATACAGGATGCTAACTGAATTAACTGAGGGGAACCCAATTTTTGTGCATTTTTCCAGAGAGTGAGAAAAAGTATATAGAGTTCAATCAGTGAAAAACTAGACTTAATAATTGATTTCTTTTATAAATGTAGCTTCTTTTTAAAAACGTTACTTTATGTACAGTTGCTGAGATGAGCTTCCATGTTAAAATTATCAAGCCCCAGAATAGTTGTACATTTTCTTAGCTTTGCCAATTATTTAGTAGTAAGTCAGACACTGGGTCAGGAAAGGCAAAACCATGTAATCCCTTCCATGTAAAAGTTCTCCTTTTGGTTACTTATAAAGTTTAAACTGGGATTTTTCAGGAAACCTACTCAGTCTTAATACCTTACTATTTCAAATGCAACTCCTGGAATACAGAGATTGAAGTATTTACTTTGGACCTAGTCTAACAGCAGCAATAAATATATATGCACATCAGAACTTATTTCTCCTTATTCTTGTAGATAAGCGTATGGTTACTTTGCTAAGACAATGCCTCAGGCCTTGAGCTTGCTACTGGATTGTGTTCAAAGCATGTTTCACTGTAACTTTCTGGAGGAGCTAGGGCTCTGGGGAGAAAAAAAAACCGTTAAAATCTTTTATAACCGGACTCTACAAATATAGGGGACAGGTCTATACTTTTCTGCCTAAGGAGATTCTAAAAGCCTTATGGATTATGTGTGTTGTGGCAGTTGTTTTGTGCATGTATTTATCATTAAAGGAGCCATAGCTACAGAAGGAGAGGTCAAAGAAAATTCAAAGTCAGCTCACAAAAAAGTGATAGATTTTTTTATTCTGGAATCTGGAAGTTTTAATTAACATCAGTATTCATCTTATGCGTGTGTGTGTATAGATACATTTGTAGATACATTTATAGATATATGGTTTGATTTTATCTTAGAGAAAATTATTTAATGCATTATAACTCAAATTGAAAAGTTTACTGGTGTCTGAACAGAAAATGCTGAACCTATACTTATAAGTCAGTTTTGTTAGGTTTTGGATTGGTTTTCTGGGGGAGGATGTGGGCTTTGAGACTCTTGGAAATAAGACCTGATTAATAACTGTTGGAGACTTCCCAATAACTGCAGTGGGCACTGAAATTTCACTTGAATCTCTACTTTGCAGCCCATTACTTCTTTTTTTCAATTTAGTAAACTAATCTATCTCAGTTTGAGAAGTGTAACAATAACAATGAACCAAGCCTGCAAATGATTATTTACATACATACCTTCAGAGATGTGAACAGTTCTGCTGGGTTCTGTGGGTTATCTGTATGCATTAGCATCAGTACGTGCACTTTGATTTTTGAGGGCTTGGGACTCTAAATACATAAATGAATGAGAAAAAGTTATTTATCAACACAATTGCTTAGTTTTGTTCTCTGAGATATGGCCCTAGTGGCCAGTTCAGCTGAAATTTTCTGAGATAATAAGTGAGGAGAAAGGGAAACCACACTGTACCTCAAAAGTTGCTCAGTAGAACCATCATTCCAAGAAGCCCTGAATATATTTAGAGCAAAACTGAAATTTCAGTATGAACCTTCTGAATCTCCTTTCCTGTAAGGCTTTGACACTGTATTTTTAAAGCCTTGTAATTTTGCTGTGGCTCTCCCCAGTGTGTTTGAAAGCCAGGTTAACTCTAATTGCCTCAAAATAGTACTCTGTGATTTAAAAAATAGAAGAATATATATAGCTATCACTTCAGTTTTTCTGATTCTTCGAAAGTCAGGACTTATGATGACACAATAAACTATACTGCCCAAAATGCTCCACCTTGTGTACTGCTTAAAGTTCTGGCAAACTGTATTTACTTGTTTTCATCACCAGAGGAAATACTTGTTGCCATTTCTTATTTTCTTATTTCTCAACTTGGCAGGCATGGTATTACGTTGCTATAGATAGTGTGTGATATATACACACATGCACATGCTTACATGCCTATAATCCTTACATATCTCATTTCCTCTGAAAGCTTCATTTCTCTTCTCAAACTTCCTGTGGTTTAAAACTCACTCATTTTTCTTGTGCTTCTATTGGGCTCTTTTTATTTCTTTGAACACTGGTGTGCTGGGTGGGTAATAACAATAGCAATCCATCAGGTCTGCAGTGCACAGACTGCCATCTTCACCATCCTCAGAAATCATGAGTCAAGTCCCAGAAAAAAAATTAGAATAGTTTTAAATATTTTGACACTTCAGAAAAATCATGCATTTGTGGCTCTCTTGCATTGCCTGTTTCTTAAATTATGCATTTGTGGATCTCTTGCATTGCCTCTGTTTCTTGTGGTATTCAGCATCATATTTTTATAGCTTCTCCTTGCAAGCAAGACACTTAGCAACATTGGTCCCCCAGCCATTATTAATGCGGGTTGAGGTTATGTTATACTGATTCCCAGTAGTGGAACTGTGGTGCAAGCATTGCCTACCTTGAACTGAAAATACTGTGTGCCTTCCCCTCCTGGGGCCTGCCTGTAATGTCCTATAATTGCTAGCCCCTGTTCAGACAAGTGCACAAGCATATGCTTCTTTTCATTGTGGCTCTGCTTAAGTGTTCTCTCATTCAAGCAATTACTGCTACCATTTAAAAACTTGACTGTATTTTGGTGGCATACACATTTTCTAGGCATCTTCCAAATATAGGTGGAAAGGATATATATGGCCTTCAAGCATTTGAGTCATAAGGCCAAGATTCACAGTTTTCATGTCAAGAAATATTCTTGTCTTAGCTAAGTAGAAAAAAAGGCAGAGAGATATTTTTTAATTATCTTGCCTTTTTGTAGTTTATCCTAAGCAAATGTTTGAGCATCTGAGACATTTCTATTTTTGGTGAGTAATAGTGTCAGTCTTCTTTGCTTCATTTGCTTTTCATGTGAGATTCTTGCCAGGCAAGAGCAAAATATTCAGGTCTCATTTACATTGAAAATTACTCTCTTATGGTTTAGGGGAAAAGATAGAGTTGTTTTTTTCTGACAGGTGTTCTTTTGTTGATGATAGTGATCGCAGCTATAAAGTGATGTTCTATCAGGCTTTAATGCCTTCTGTAAGTGCATAGCTGGTCTTTAAAGACTGTAAATGTTAAAGACCTTTTCTCCAGGAGAACAAAAAAAAAAAGAGAGAGGTAATGGCTTTGGGGGAGGAAATGACCTGTGATAGCAGAGTACTTGAGCTGTACAAGTTCAAATCCTTGGCAGATTCAATCATATGAGAAAGGCAAGAAGAAGCTATAGGTAAATTCTGTAATTTTTTCAGGCTGAACATCTGAAAGTTCAGCTGATTATCATCTACTTCTTGGCCTGTAGTCTCATGAGAAAAAACTTTAGCGGATTTCATCTCAGTAATGCAAGAGAATGAAGGATTCATATACTTTTGGAAGAGATTTCAATGGCGGATTGTGACCAAAATAATGGGATGTTTTCTAATAGTATTTTAAATCTTCAGCTGTTTCAAATCCTGAGTGATGTTTGGTTTGAAGGCCTTAAATTTTGAGTTTGGCACGTTTATCTGTTCTTTCAGAATGTCAGACATTTACATCATTTTCTTATTCTAAAAACACCACCCTGCCACTGCAGAGGGTTTGTTTGTTTGTTTTTTTCCCAACAGAATTTCCAAACCTGAAAACCCTACAGAACAAACAAATGAAACTTTTCAGTGACAGAAATACATCCAAGTACCTTTTAGATGATTTTCCAGACAATCATCACAGTTTGTAGAGTCTCGAGGGTGTCATTTCCTGGTTGTTGGGAATAGATATCAAAAACCAGAAAGTGAGAGAGAAGAGGTAAGACAAGTTGAAGGAGAAGAATCCCAGTGTACAGAGATGTTCAGGGAGTTCAGAAGTTCTGGAGAACATTGATTGGCACATGGATTGATTTTATGAGTGGGAAAGGTTTGACACTGAGTAACAGAGAAAATGTGAAGGAGATCTTTGCAAAATGCAAATCCTTTGGGACTGGAAAAAAAACAGGAGAGGGGATAGATCATGAACTTTATTTGTGCTTTAAAACAGTGAACTTTTGTCACTAGCTATTGATTGTAATGCTTTAAGTTCCCCTGTTGTGCTGCCATCAGGTGCTCGTATCTTCCTGTATTATCCTGCTTGTCACATAAATTGTTTGATCTCTTCTTCAACTTTTGCCATAAAAGCAAGTGGACTGAACATGTGCAGTGATCCTGCCAAGCTGTGTGCAGATGACAAGGCCAAATAATGACAAGCTCACTTGATTTGGTCCCTGTGCAACAGTAGAGAAGCTCAGTCTGGAGTAATTTATTGGATCTTAAAATGCTTGAACAGAGGTGATAAGCAGGCTGTTGCATCTGAATCCATAAGCTGTAAACAAACAAGTTTTATTTGGTTTATAAAACTATCACCTTCGTGTCAGTTGAAGAAGTGAAGCTGGTATGTGTTGCTGAAATTAAGAAAGACTAATGATGATGAAAAAAATTACAGACTCACCCAGTGCCTGAGCTTTGTTATGATGTGAACTGTTTTGTTCTAGCCCATGAAGAAAAATCTTATACCCCAAACTACAGCCGTTTTATTACCTTATCTACAGCATACTGGTTTTGAAAGAGAAATCATGCTGAAATGGGTCTTATCAGCTACAACCAGGTTCTACCAACTTCCTTCATCTGTGTTTAATAAACAAAGCAGCATAAACTGAATTAACTCAGAAGTAAAGGGAGCTAGCTGCTCTGCTGTAAATCTACAAGGTGCACTTCCAGTGACTTGCAACACTACTCTCTGTATCAACCATAAGCATCATATCTTTAGTGGCTGAGTAGCAGGTGTTTTTGACTCTCAGTGCTTTTCACACATGTATGGGGTATGAAATCAGACTGATCATGTGCTATGGACATGGCATTTGTCTTGCTCAACCTAGTACTTAACTCTTCACTTGATGACGTGTAATGCCTCTTACTGACTAGGTCTGCATTATTATTCACACACAATGTGTTAATGTCACTGCACGCTTGCTATTTTCAGGTTTTTTATGTGTGTTGTTTGAAACATTTCAATGATCTGTTGCTACCTAATGTATACTAAGAAAGTACTAATGATCAGCTAGTTATGGCAACTTGGTTTTTATGTGTTATTATGTTTTAACCTGTCAATATATTTTATGACGCTCATGTTCTATTGCTTCTCCTCTCCAGCTGCTGCTATTGAGGAAAATGACACAGCCACTGCATTAAGCCCTTTGGGGAGCACTGCAAAGGACTTAAGCAGCTGGAAAATAGAGCGGCATTCACAGTGCTCAGGCAGTCTTTCCATACATGGGTGACAGGCACTTAATTATAGATAAAGGGTCTTTAGATAAAATCCTAGAATGAGCAGTGATAGCTAACACTTGGTAGTACTAAGGCAATAAAAAGGACTTGGGTGAATCTCACTGTTGGTTTCCAGTAACTTTATAATAGTCCACAAATTGAAGGTTATCTGTGAGAGTATTTTACCTGAGCTAAATGCCTTTTTCCACAGTCTGTTCCCATTTTAGTGTCCTGTTTAGGAGAATGAAGTGACATCTCTGCAGAGTCTGATTTCAGGATGAGCCAGGCTAGGACACTCTTGTGTCTTCCTGTCTGTGTCTGACTTATTCTGAGACCTAACTGATGGTCCTTGAGACACTGATATATTTAACTGAATAGTGAAACATGACAGAAATTCATTTTTCAGGCTTTAATCTTGGGAAGTTTCCAATGTGTATGCGAACAGAGTTGTAATTCTCAGTTGTTCCACAGGCCTAACAGATTCTAAGATCATTAACATTATGTTCTTTACAGCACACGGTTTGTCCATGAATTATGGTAGCGTGAGCTTGAACAGAACTTTATGAGCTGAATTCTGCTGAGGCCCTCAAACATTGTGCTGCTACAGTTGTAAGTAAGGATGCAGGAACTAATTAAAAGGAGAAATTCCAACCCCAGTGCAATTTTTCAATAGAATCTGGTAGTTCAGTGGAAATAAAGCTCTTTTAAATTGCTTTTTGCTATCATTCTATTCTAAGGCAGTTTATTTTTATTTTTATACATATATATTGTTGGTTTATTTCTGCTTGGTTTTGTTTGCTTGTGAAATGCTTTTAAGTCACATGGCTTTCTGGTGATGCTGTACATTAGTAGAAAAATTTGGGCTTCTAGTTGCTCTTTGAAAAATAGGTCATTCCTAGTCATGTTCAGTTTTGTTCTTACTTCTTTCCTAAGGATAGAGCCTGCTTTTAGATTAGTTTTCTTAAAGGGTAAGGATTAGTGCCTCTTTATTAATGTTGCTTATATCCTTGCTCTATATGCTTTATTATAACTGTTAGAAGGTGCTTATCAAAGACTGAGTTCTGGAGCTGTAAAATCAAGCTTCCAAAAGCTGAGGAAAATAGACATGTCATTCTCTACTTGGAGTTTTAGGAGTTAGACTGAGCATTTACCTCAACACAGACGATCCATTCTGGTGCCTAGTTTTGCAACATTCAAAATAAATTTAGAATCTTTTCTTTATAGGTTTCATATCCTTTCAATCTCCTATTTTTTATTTTTTTATTATTACTGAATTGCTGTGACAAGAGGAACATCTGTGAAAGACATTGATTTGTTAGCTGCAGTGACTACTGTTCTTCCTTTCTCTGCTGTACCAGGCACAAATCAGATGCAGAACTTCAGGTTTTGCCAGATGCATTAAGCTGTTGTTCTGTTTGTCAGACAATTCCTCATATCCATAGAACTGGCAACACTCTTCAAGGCCAAATCAGATTTATGTGGAATGGTAGCTGAGCTAGCAGCATTATATACTTCTAAGTGACTATGTTAATTAAGCAACTGAAACATAAATAGTAGCATCTCTGCAAGGAGAATACTGGCATGCTAACTACATCTGTGGCAAATTGAATTAAGAGAAATCCCATTATCTTGCTTGGGATTCTGCTTTCTACTGATGTCATGTTTCGGTGTTACTGCAGACCAGTTACTGCAGAGATATTTCATTACTCTAGTATGTTGTCTTAGAACAAAGCATGGAGCCATAAAAATTAAAACCAATCCCTAGGAATGCTACTAAGAGTGTTATTTATAGTTGAACTAAATAAATGGCTTATCCTTCTTCCTCTGTATTGCTCAGGTGAAATGATGGAGTCATCAAAGGATGTGGTATGTTTGTAATTTTAATATTGTATCTAAATACCTGTATTTATATGCTGTTATCATGATAATACCAGTGAGCTCTTTCAAAGACAAATATTTTTCATAGTACTTACAACTTTGTCTTGCTCTGGGGCTTGATTTTAGCAGTTTATGATCATTCTTATAGGAACAAAGTATATTCACCCATTTATACATCTCTTACTTTATAATCTTCCATTATATTCTACAATGAATATAGAAATGAAATTTTCAGTCCTATGATAAAAGTAAGATAAAAGCCTGAGAGTGAAGGGCATGCACACAAATAAAAGCAAACATTCCTTATGTGCAGTAATTCTGGGATTAGGGGAAAATAAAAGCAAACAGAAACATATATTTATCCCTTTGCACCTTTGCTAAACTAGAATCATTATATTCAGTTTGATGGGCAAGATCTGACAATTAAGTTGCATATTTAGATCAGCTTTGGCACTGACATTTTCCAGCAAGCAGTAAGAGAATGATTAGATTTTCAGTATGTAGCATTGCTATTTTAAACATTAAAGATAATGTCGGGGGGGTTATGCATTAGAAGCAAAATATCCTCAGAGGGACATAAGCTCAGATATCAACTACTTTGCCTTACTAAATTTTAATTAGGGAAACCTGAAAATAAATCCAGCTGCTTTCTTTTGCAGCCCCTTTCCTCTTTGTATTAAAGCTTTTCCAATGAAATTTAGTCTAATATGTTTCTGTAAGGAGACAAGTTGTTTTATTAAGGACTGTAGTAAACCAACCATATTATTTCAAATATCCTAAGTTTGCAAATTGCTGGGGATACCTTCTTTGACAGAACTTCAGTTGAGTTCATGACAGATAATTTAGCAACTTCCCTCTGTTTTGGTCCAGATTTTAAATTATGTTCATGTGTGCTATCCTGGCTTTTTACTTCTTTCACTTTTAATTTGAATGAGAAAAATTGTAATTGTTTTAGAAGAGGAACATATTTATACATGAGAAAGCAGACCCTTTCCATTTTCCTGGTATGGGCTGCGTACTGAACTAGTGTATTAAGTACTCTGGTTTGATTCTGTCACTTCATCCCCAGAGCATGGAGTCAAACAACAATGTTGAAAAAATATATCATCATGTTTATTATATTTATTTACCTTTATTTAAATGGAATATTTCATTTTCACAAAAATACCAGTTCAAGAGCACTTAAAACCCACAACACCTGAACAAACCCCCCAGACTTTTGGTGCCAGCTTCATGTCTGATTCTGAGGGCTTATCTATTAAGAACAAGGTGGTGTAATAGCCATGAGTATTGGCCAGCTGCTGCTATGCATCAGTCTCTTAAATACTTTTCTCTGCTATGCTGAGTACAGCACAGTGCATGCTGTTCAATAGTGTGGTACGTGATGTTGGAAATGAGCTCTTTTCTCATATTGACTATTTTATTTTCAGTTCTTATGACCATTTAATATTTGGCTCTTGCTTAAACTGCTAATGGTAAATAAAAATTGCTGTTACCAACTGTGTTGGTTAGAGCAATTTCCCATCACCATACTAAAAATAAAAAAGTGATAGGTACATGCTGCACCTCTCCAACAAGTGTTGCCAATGCCATAGAGTAAGTTTGTTCTGCTCCACTGCATTCTTTCTGAAGCCATGTGTAAAAGTACCCTCATAGGGCAGACTATGAGCACTGGGGGCTTGGGGGGTGTGTGGTTGTTTTTTGTCTTTTTTCTCTCAGTGTCGCCTCATACTGATGTGAGAGTATTTGGATGCTGTCATGAATGAACATGGGTGCAAAAACCAGACTTTCTTTGGGAATGGCTGGATGCCCTTTTTTTGCCTTGATTATCTGTTGATCACTGCAGCTTTCTGACAGGCTTCCTCCTTCAACTATATTTTCAACAGCTTTTACTTCTTGTTTTTCTGCTTGCAATAAGTTATTTCCCCAAATCTCTCATCTGCTTTAATAATTCTACATTTAACTTGCCAAAATTTAGGCTTTTTTTTTTTTTTTTTTTTTTTTTACATATTATTTTTTTTTTTTTGTTTTTTGTTTCTTTTCTGTTTATTATTCCCCTTTCCC
>NDXB01013875.1:127216-142407 GCA_002631895.1 Agapornis roseicollis
TTTTTTTTTTTTTTTACTGTATTTACATATGAGTTTTACTTTTTTGATGAATGTTGCTTTACTGTTAATAATTCCCCTTACCCAGTTATTAAATTCTACTAGCTTAACTTGATTGTCCTTTCAGGCTTTAATGCCTGATATGCATTTACTCTGAGACTTTAATATGATATGTTTAAACAATGTCTGTGGTGTTTGCAAGAATTTTACTTTCAGATGTTCTCATTAATGAGACTTCTCTCTGTTACATGGCTGAAGTGTCACTGATTTGGATTTTTTTTTCCATCTACTGCGTATGATGGCATTTATTTGTCATTCCAGAGCTAATCTCCATAGTTTGCTTGCAAGCCATGGTCTTTCCCTGACTGTGGCTAAATCAAAAGCTATTTCTTTCCATAAGACTTGCCCCTTATGGATCAGGTTCTTCTAGTCATCAGTACACAGGCCTTTCAGACAGATGATGTGTTCCCTGAACCTTGTCTGCTTTCTGAAATATTTGAAAAAAAATGGCAAAATCCGTACCTATCCTTTCCAAATTTTGGATGGGATGTTTCAAGAGGATGTTCTCAGTCTGTGTGTACTGGTGGTTGCCTAAGAGCTATTGTTATCTCACAAGCCCTGTTAAAAATACATCTAAACACAACACACTTGTATCAGTTGCCTGAGTATTTCAGACTAATTGTGCACACTAACCAAGGTGGAAGCAACCAGTACCCTACCCAGCACATAGCCACTGCTAAGCCTGAGTCACATTTGCAGCAGGCTGCTGGGAGATGCTCTGAAACTGGGAAGCACATGTCCTGCCAAAACCTGTAGAAATCTCTTGTAGAAGGTAAAGTTTCCACTTCTGTATAGTCAGGGTTCTGTCTTTGCCATCAGTGCTTGGTACATGAGTGTTCATTGAACATGCATTCTCCTGGACTGGAGCAGAGGAGGTGTCCTCCTCAAAGTACAAAGGAGCTAAGGAAAGTGGAACCAGAAAGGTGAATACATTTAAAACAGATCTGTAATGCCTCATTACATCAGTTAATGTGCAGTCTTGTGAAGAGTCACTGTAAGTACTAAAATTTATATTCAGCATGATGTATGTGTACATATGAAGATTCAGAATAATCAGCCAGGTATCTACAGGAAACCCAATTTCCCAAGAGCAGCCACAAACACTTTGTAAGTGGCAGGTGTCATAACCTTTGTGCATCTGAACTATGTAAAGGTCAATTATATTCCACTTACTGAAACTATGGTTACATTCATGGGCTTTGTGCTTCATGCTGCACTTTAACTAATGTGTCGCTGTAGAGGTGAATTATATTAACGCAGAACTGAGATTATTGTCATCAACCACAGTAAGTTATTATACTTAAAAAGTAGAAATCGGAAACATTTGTTATAATGTTGATGGGAAATATTTGTTATAAATGGCCATGTACTTTTTGAGTTGCAAATATTTCTGTAAATTTTCTTCATTTTCTGATGGTGCCTGTGTTATTTTTTAATACATCTTTGCTTGTCTGGACGGATAAGTTTCAGCCGGTGGGTTTGTGATAAGTAAACTTGGACTATTTCTTAATTTCTCTCTATTTTTATAATGCTATTTTTGTAGACCAGTTAGAAGAGCTGAGCTTTCAAAAAAATATTGAATAAAATATTTTTAGAGAGAATTTTTGTGGGTATGGGCAAGCTATCCTGTGTACCCACAGTTACTTGATGGTGGTTAGTATTAATGTTATCTAGGTGATTGATCAATGCCTTTAAAATGAACTTCCAAATAGGTTCTGGTTATTTTGCTACACTCTTTAGGAATTTTTGCTATACATCTTTAGGGTGGCTTAGTCTAAAGGAAATGGTAGATCACATCAACTGATTTCTTAAAAGCTTAAACATTTCCTGCAGGTTTTCTGTATTTCATGTGTGAGGTTGTTTCAAGAAGGAAGTTGAATGTTCTTTTACAGTTCTGGCTTTATCACTTTGAAGTCATGTATTATCACCTCTGGGTTGAGCTGACAGCATTATGCAGAACACCCTGTGAATTTTTTACTTTAAATCCTGCAGTAAGGTGCTGATGTTTCCCACCGCTGCTGGAAACCAGGTAGATGTGGTCACAAATTAAGTAAAAAAAAAAAAAAATAAGTTCTCCCTTCAAAAGTGCTCTGACTTGGCAGAATTAAGAGGAGCAGGCTCCTTGTAGACTTAAGTGCTGCACTTTGGCTAAAACCTTGAAGCTGCTATTAAATGATCATGTATTAACACAGAAAGAAAACAGAGAGTCCAGATCCCTCCCATCACAGGGAACTTACTGACCAACAGTCCCAAGCTGTTCTCCTTAGGGCTGCTCTCAATCCGTTCTCCACCAGCCTTTGTCCTTTTACGTTTTGTTTTATTGTAGCAACTGTCTTAAATAGGCAAAATCCTACCTGTTTGAGAGGATGTTTTAGTGGCACAATAGTTAAAATCAAGAAGGCAAAAGAGCAGCTACCTGTGGAGATAATAACCATGATTAAAAGGAACTGTACTTGTAGCTAAGGCAGGTGCTATTGTTAAGCGTATCTGTGGCTCTGCTTTCCAGAATCATTGTATGTGCTTTTCCTTTAGGAATGCTTCTCTTCTGGTCTTAGCCAATTCATTGATAATTACTAGGCATTCTGTTATGTCATGTGAAATATCAGAGCTCACTCCTGTGATCATGCTGTTACTACATGTTCGCTTGGACACTTAAATTACCACAGACTGGTTCATGACATCTGTAAGTGTTTCAATATTAGAGAGAAATATATACACAGACATTGAACAGGCAGCATTGGTTAGCAGAGGTGCAGGGCCTTGGAGCATCCTTACGGGGAGCAGTTAGTTCATGCCTCTGCCCATTTACAGTAAGGTCTTCTACCAAAACTCCTTTCTCTGTTTCTGGAGCTAATCTGAAGGTTCTTGTTGGTAAGCTCCTTAAGGAATCATGGTGAACAAGAATGGGGTCCAGGCTCAGGTCATCTTATTGTGTGTTAGTGCTAAAGAGATTATCTCTTAGGCATGGTGAATCTGTACGTAGTTATCAAACAGCTGCTGATATTCTCAATAGCTTGATATCAAATCCTACACTTAGAGCAATTGCTGTCAGGACTCTGAGGAGCATCCTGGTACTTCTGTTGCAGTATTTCTTTTACCACAACTGCTGTGAGATCTAAACTGGAACCAAAATCAGCTCTAAGTGGAAGAGGCTGCAGTTGCTTTCAGAGTATAAGAATTAGGCTACACTGGAGAACTGGTAAAGTAGAATAATGCTGGTGTACTCTTGACCACACTGCAATTCCTGTACTGCTTTAGTTTAAAATATTTTTGTCTGAATGCTTGTGTTTGCTAACATACAAGAAATACAAGAAGAAATACAAGAACAACATACAAGAAGAATACAACATACAAGAAACTTCCTCACAGTTTTTCTGTAGTAGATATTTTTCCTATTTTCATGTAGAGAGCTGCTGAACACTCAGTTTCACGGTTAGACAGAAACCTTTCTCAAATGTCAGTGAAACTGTTTCATTGATAAGGTAGATTTTGCATACCTGCGCCTTGAAGATCATGAAGAGGCTGCTGCAGCAGGTCAGATTCATTCATAGTGAAGTGTAGGCGGTTTGTGCAGTAACATTTGTTGACCAGGTTAAACTCAGAACTTTCCCTGATTTTGTGGTTGGTTTTTGCTACGTTTCTTGCAGAATGCTGGCTGGTATTGCACTGCATGTTATGCCTCTAAACTTTATGGAGTTTGCTCCTCAAATTCCTTCCTATGCTAGGTACTCCTCATAAATTGGTTGGAGGGAGCAGTTTCCCTGTCAGAAAAAGCTACAGTGTCAAACAGTATCAAACCTTTTAAATGCTGCTTTAAAAAGAGGCATCAAAGAGAATGAGGAGCATGTAACAAAACTGAACAAGTTGTCCAGCAGATACAAATCTTAAGAACTGAAGTTCTTACCTTAAAACAGTACATAAAATCTGCACTTTGCCCTGGTTTTGATTGTTACCTACACAGTCTAATAATGAAGGAGCCTGAATTCAGTGGTAACAACACAAGAAGAATCAGAATCTGAATTCATCCTATTGTGCTGAGGCAACAACTTGGACTTCAGCTATGTTAGTCATGCAATATGTGTGGCAGAAACATGTTTTTTCAGGATACCTTATGGTGATACAGTTTGGAGTTTCTTCCTGCCATTCTGCTAGAAACACAGATTTCTGGTGATCTGTCTGAATGATTGTAACTATGCAATCACTATAATGCAGTATCACTATTTGAAATGTCCTGTATGAGATGCATGTTGGATGCTACGAAACCCTGCTAGGATGCAGGTCTATGTATGGAGTAAGCTTATGTATAGGCATAACATATTGAATTAGATGATCTAAATCCCTAATTCTCCCCCCAAAATTTTCATAAATGGATCTGGACGTTTTCTATAATAGATCAAATCTCCTTCACTTTGCTTTAATTGCACACCTCTTAGTTTAGGAGCAATGAAACAGATTTCTTACAAAGATGAAAAAAGGTTCAGCGCAGTGAGCGGCTTCTGAGTTCACAACGATGTTAGGCTGGCATACCCGCAGAGAACCAAATTCTGATCTCGGCTGTTGTGTGTTGTTCTACAGCTACTGCATCACCACTAGGTTGCCTGGATTTACTCCTGCCTTTCACTGGTGTTCATGAGAAGAGCCAGACCCTTTCTGTATTAGATGTAACTCTGTCACGGCTGTTTGTGCAGTGTTAAAATGGCTGATGGCTCACCATTCATTTTTGGTATCAGGCAGTCCAGGATTCTGTGGCATTCTAGTCATGATATGTAACAGAACCCCAAAGACAGATTATGCAGTCACAACGATGAAAATTGATTACTAAGCACTCAATGAGTCATCTGCCTCAGGAAGTAACTGCTTCAATCTGTTATTGTCGATGTCCTGATGGGTCAACCAGGACGTGAAAAGGAATTTGCATTAAATTGATTTGAGTGTTTTTTCTAGAAATAACATCACTCAATCAAAGGAAATATTCAGACAGAGCTAGAGAAAACTGACTGGATTTGATTTGGGAAGGCAGAGCAGCAAGGGATGAGCAGGCTGATTCAGATAAAAATACAAATGGGATTTAGAGCTCCATAAATCTCACATTACAGAATGAAGGGTTGGAACAATTCGTAACAATTTATGCAATGCAGATTGGGCTGCACATTTCGAAAATCCTTTATTTGCCTATTGATCTGTGTGTGTACATATCTATATAGACACATCACCCGGTTAAGTGAATAGTGTGTTTATGCAGATAGTGTGCTTATATATGCACTCACCATAACAAGTTGCCATCAGGTAACATAATAATCTGTCCAGTTTCCAGTTCTTTTGGATGATTTTGCTGTATTGAACTCATATGAAAACTGTAATGTTTCTCTTCAAGTATTTTTTTCTTCTCGAGGCTGAAGACTTTCAGGATGAGCAGCCCACCACTCAATAAAATTCATTAAGTGATGAATCATACTGAAATGTCACTTCCTTTTCATCAGTCTTAGTCTTAAAGCAATTCATCCTCTCTCATGCTTGTAGTATGGTGTAGGTTATATTATAGTGGGTTTCTGCTACCATGTTATTCCCAGTAGCTTTGTCTCTTCTTCCAAGATCATCACTTATATCATCTAAGAGTCCAATTAAAATCACATGCTTTAAAGAACTCACTCCTTGCATAGTTTGTGAATTGTTCTCATAGATTTTTATAGAGTCAGTCTTTATGTCCATTCCAGTAACTTTTACCTGAGTGATGATTTTGTGATTTGGCCTAAGAAATTACAGCAAGATCTAAACAAAAACATAATTAAGTCACTTGGTTTGTTTCAGTTTTGGTTTTCCACCCTGAGGTGTTTATAAAGCTGTGATAGTTGAGGGTATATATTGCTGTAACTGCTTCAGAGCATTGGGCCTCTCAGAAATTCCTACAGAAAACCGGCAAAATTTTGGTATCGACAATCATTGTCACAGTTGAAACACACTGGCTTTAATAAATGAGGCTTTACTCTGAAGCAGTGCAAGGGTGAAAAGGCTAGAGAAGAATGATTAGAGAGGCATGTGCTAATCTGGTAGTGAACCTGGACAAATGTCACAGTGTGTGAGCACCAACTTAGTGTGCTGGATATAGGATGACCAAAATCTCTAATATAATAAAGGAAGGACCACATTCACAATTCCCTTTGTCTAATCTATAAATGTAATCCCATTCTTAAGTGGATTTAGCCTTATCCTGCCTGTTTCAGACAGGCAAAACGAAAGCGGAGAAAGTGCCCTGTAGGGGAAGGAATTAGGGAGCTACCCAGGGCAACAGCTATTTCAGAGCAACAGCTCAAAAGACCAAAGTATATCACAGTTCTCATTAGGAACCTGAAGATCACATGAAAGGTTCTGTTGTTCAAAGGGCTGTATCATCTGGATATGTTACATAATTAAATATTGAGATTTTCCTGTCTGAGTCGTGATATACATATAATGAATATAGAGAAATGTGTGTCTTATTTAATAAAACTGATATTGGTTTAGCAGTCAGGAGCCTAGGAGGTAGGAAAAAGTGATTGTGGTATTGTCAGGCAAATCATTCAGCCATCATATTCACTGTTTTTCCTGACAAAACCAAAACATACCATTAGAAAATTTGATGCTATTAAGTAAGGGAGGAAAAAAAAGCAAGTGTGAACTTCCATATCTTTTCTTGTATTCTTGCTTTATTTCACTTCTCATTTGTTCTGGTAATAGAATAAATATGCTACTTCTCCTCTCCTCCTTTCCAAATACAGGTGTGCATGTTTCTCCTTCAGGCAGTTAGTTGGTTGATATTGATGAAGATGTAACATTAATAGATTCTTTATTATTTTCTCCTGATGTACACTTCTGTGAGGTTCATATTGAGTTTTCAGCATGTGCAAATGATGGAGAATTGGATTTATGTGGTTTGGACAAAAGTGTGAACATACCTATCAAGTGGTATTAGGAAGAAGCTCATCCTTTTGAGGGTGGTGAGGCCCTGGCTTCACCACAGAGAAGCTGTGGCTGCCCTGTCCCTGGCAGTGTTCAAGGCCAGGTTGGATGGGGCTTGGAGCAACCTGGTCTAGTGGAAGGTGTCCCTGCCCATGGCAGGGGGATAAACTAGATAATCTTTCAGGTCCCGTCCAACCCAAACCAGTCTATGATTCTATGAAATGGAAAGGCATTGTCAAGCTGCTTAAAATATACCATGGAACACTCATTACAGGGTAATTCTGAAAAGACTGACATTGCTGCTACTAACTGCCATGGCTGCATTACTTCATTTCCTAAAGCATGTTACACAAGCTGAATTTCATCTGTCTAATAGTCTATCCAAATAGCTAATTCTGCAATGTTTATTTAATCTAAACAGTAGCCATTTAAGGAAGATCTTAGAGAAGACCTTATAATTTCATTTTGTGGTAAGTGTTTTACCAGTCTGTAACTGGAGACAGTGTCTATCTGGCATTGCATTATATATGTTAAAAACAGCCTGTGAGCTTAAGAGCCCAATCACTGTATTAAGTTAACAGTATAGTAATCACTTTTGAAATCTTAACCTCCATGGAATAAGTTTGGAAAAACATAGGAATAGGAAATAGTAACGATTCTTTCCTACACTGGGGAGCCTAAAAGTGTGTCTGCATTAGTGTGTGAGTTTGGCTCAGAAGAAGAGTCTCCTGATTGCTCCTATTTAGCATGTTTTGGTTCACATTGGAGGATGGCCTTGCAGTGAACTCAGATTTCACTTCAGTGAAACTGGACCAAAAAAGTGTTTCAGAAATGTACCTAATTCACTCCAACTGCTAATGAGCATTAAATCCATGTGGCCAGACTAAACCTAGTCCAAAGTAAATCTCTGAAACATGAAGTGCAATATTAAATCCTGGGAACATTTCTTCCACTCTAAAGAAGCATTTTTGCTGGCCTGCAGTATCTACTCATATAGATATATCATGAGGTTGCACAGAAACTTACATCCCAGTTCAGCAAAACAATTAAGCCCATGTCTAATTTTACATTTTTGATGTACAGTGGTTGCTGGTTAAGGTTTCTGGCAAGAATTGAAATGTGAAGGAGCCAAAATGAAAAATGCTTGAATTTTAACAGGGAGTGAGAGGGAGTCAAGGCAGACAGTAATCTAAGGCTGAGCACAAGCTCCAAGATGGAACAGAGGCATTGATCAGTTCCTATAAGTAACATGGATGAGAGGCCTAATAAGTAAAACTTTCAGATTACATCCCTGATCTCCATTAAAAAAAAATAAATAAATACAATCTTAATCCAAGAGGTAATGTGATCAAAATGAATTTCAGGACAGCTCAGTCAGGGAACAACATCAAGTAGCTTGAGTCTGACAGACTGAAATGAAAGTAGGTCAAGCAGGAGGGCTGCAATACAGGAAAGGAAGAATCTTCACAGAGCTTTGGACCTGGAATTCTTATTTTCCTGCAAGGATTTCCTCAGTTTAAAAATGCTGTTAATAGAGGCTTGGTTTGTTTGGTGGGAGAAATTACAGCTACTCAAATTCCCCTGTAACTTTTGTATTGTTTTGCTGCTTCTACACAAGAGTTCTAATGGACAACAGGATCCTGTAAGAACTCCTTGAGGAAAGGAACAGTGAAGGGCAGACAGGATCTGATACCTTCCTCACCTACAGTGATGGAAACGGAGAGAACTTGAAGTCAAGGAGGTACATCTCTACCAATGCAGTCTATGAGAGTGCTAATTCCAAACTGCTTTATAGTCTTTCTTAAGTGCATGGTGTAAAGATCAGTTGCCATCTGAAAACCACAGTTGGCTCTTGAGTAAGGCCAGAATCCTGGAAGAACACAAAGACAAGTAATAGCTTTTCTTTCCCCAACCCCACTGTACTGCACATGCAGATGCAGCAGAATAGAGGCCTTACAATATTCTGTTTTAAATCAGACTCTTGTAAATTCATTTCCTCTGGAATTCCTTTTAAATTCTCTTCAGCCTGTACTTATGAGAACCTAACTTAAATCATGCACCCCTGCCTGCACACTGTTAATGTGTCAGACATGCCAATTAATGCAATAGACTTTCTTAATGAAGTGACCATTAAATTTGCAGAGTAACAAATCTATCGTGTAAGAATTAGTACTTCAAAATCATGCACACTCATATTTGCAAGAATAGAGTTGCCCATGTGTATGAGAATATTGCTAGCTGAAAACTGGACTGATAAGTCATAAGAATTAATATTTTCATTACTATTATTTCTACAATAAGTAACTGACTGGTAAAACTGCTGGCTTCAAAGAAGGCAATTATTCATTAAAAATGAGCACTGAGGGATTTTTAGCGTATTCTTTGTGAAAAACATTATTCACCAGTTATCTAGACTGAGCCACAACTGAGATGATCCAGAAGCAACTCATGCAGGATCTCTGCAGTTATCCTCTCTATTGAAGGGTCATAATTGTATTAGTACATCTACTAGCATCTGAGTTAAAAAAAAAATGATAAAAGGGAACATTTGTCACTATCAAAAGTTTTAGTACTGATTGTCTACAAATCATCGCACTCGATATGAAGAGCTTGGTAAAGTCTGAACACTAAATAATGCAAAATAAATGGATTTATCATTCTCTGACATAAGCAATGCAATTAGAAGAGCATGACCGTAACTTTGCAATGGCTAAAGTATGAGCTGGGATAGGAACACTGATGAATTTTAAATTATGCAATTTGAAGCCAGCAAGCAGGTATTACTTTACATAATTCCTGAAATAAAACATGATTTAAATTCTGTCATTAAATGAGCACAGGTGCTGTCCAGTCACGTTAATAAAATCATCAGCTACCTGATGCCAATAAGTGCATCGGTAAGCAAAAAAATGGGCTAGAGAGATAAATTAGGATGAAACAAACTATTCTGCCCAAGGAAGTTGTGAGTGCTCCATCCCTGGCAGTGTTTAAGGCCAGGCTGGATGAAGCCTTGGGTGGCATGGTTTAGTGTGGGGTGTCCCTGCTTATGTCAGGGGGGTTGTAACTAGATGATCTTAAGGTCCTTTCCAACCCTAACTATTCTATGATTCTAAATTGGCTTCTCCTCTTGCTTATNGGGGTGTCCCATGTCAGGGGGGTTGAAACTAGATGATCTTAAGGTCCTTTCCAACCCTAACTATTCTATGATTCTAAATTGGCTTCTCCTCTTGCTTATGTAAGTATGGCCAGCCTTTGTGTAGTCCTGTATACTGTCTCTGATTTAATATTAGCAGATGTCCAATAAAGACAAGAGAAGCATACACAGTTGCTGTCCCAGAATATTCTCTTAGTATTCATAACTTGTGTCTCTGGGCCTTCCTAAACCAGAAAGGTGTCTTCTACTGACACTTCTGCTAGTTCTAGTTGAGACTGCAATGAGTTATACTTGGAAAACAGCAATGGTTCTATAGTTGTCACAGAATATAAAAGAGGAAGAAGATAGTCCAGAAACAACACAATTGAGTTAGGAAATTTTTTGGCAATTTTAGCAATGACCTTGAAAAAATTGGGGGTGGAATGACTAATACATAGTCTTGTCATAACATCTCGTAAGTTAGGCAGCAGCTCAGGATTTCTGAGTTTCAGATTGCCACTTCTGTCAGCAAACCTAGTGGAAGATGAAACAGATCTTGACCTGCACTCACTCTGAATTGGCATGAAGAAGGAATTGGGGTGAGGCTTGCCTGGTCATAGAAACAAAACAATACAAACTTACATAACTGAAACACTGAAGTTGTTTTCTGTATTTAGTGTATAAAAACCACTGTTAAGAGAAATAAATGTTATTTCTATAAGGTGAAGAATACTAAATGAGGCTGACAGTACTTACAGATCTTTTCTTGAGACACTGTGAGGTAAAAATTAATGACAACAGAGAGGCCACAGTAAGGGAGCCATGTAAGTTGTTCTGTGGCTGTCCATTGTTACCTAAAGTGCACACACCGTTCCAAGCACTGGCTCAGTGAAGATTCTTGGTACCTGTATAAGATTCAGAACCACTGACACATCAATTATCTGGAGGCATTGTACCAGGACCTGCAGTACAATAGAGATGCCCATAAAGTAAAATACAAGAGTGAACTAATATTGTTTTCATTTTCCTGTTAAGAAAAGCTCAGGAAACCCTATCTATTGTACATTTACGGCTAGCCTGAAATGTAAATGCTTAATGTCAACTTAAAGAGAAAGTAAAATTCTTCAGTTTACACTCTTAAATTGGCAGGATTTTTATCCTCATAAACATATGTGAAACAATTCCCATTTTCCAGATTGTATCTCATAGCATCTAGATTTCCCAAAGGCAAGCAACAGTTTCCCATAAAGATAGTTCAAGTGGTGCTGTTTCAGCATTTCCCGATGAAGCAAAGCTCTCCAAAGTTTCGAACCATCCCAAGCAAAAAAAGAAAACCAACAGAGCAGATTATTTCCATGTACTTATTTATGTTGTCTGGCTCCTTGAGAGCATCCCTGATGGGTCCCCACAACTAGCCAAGACTGAATTGGCTGATCACACACTGGTAGAGTTCACAGACCTGAGAGATGTGGGTCAGGTGAAGATTAAAGTCAGGACCCTGAATTTAAGGAATGAAACTGTTCAAGGAATTACTCAATAGTATGTTCCGGGAAACTGCCTTCAGGGACAAGGGAGCAGAACAGAGCTGCAGATCTTTAAGGATGCTTTCCATAGAATGCAAGAGCTCTCAATCTCCTGATGTAAGAAATCAGGCAAGGAAGGCAGGAAATATCCTTTTTATAGATACAGTCTTTCAATTGTCTGTTTCAGTAGCTCAGTTTTAGAAAATTTTCAGTTCTCCAGGAGGAGGAAGCCTGAAGTTCTGGGCAAGTTCATTTTTGCAGTTGTGTTCTCTAAATTATGGGAGGATTATCCAAAACCTCATTGTTAGCTTACAGAACTGTATTTTTTAAATGACTGACCTGAGGCTGAAAACAGGTAACAATTGCCAAGTTGTATGTAAGGAGACAGTTTGACCTATTGGAGAGGCCATTCCAAATTCAAAAGGTCACAGTAATTTGCTATTTATTGTTTCACAGAAAAACTATAAAAAAAATCTTGGAACTATAGAGTAGGTCTTCACGTTCACTTTGTACTTGAGCAAAGAGGATAAAAAATGATAGATAAATTGTATGTATTGTAAGAAGTGATACAGTAGTGCTTGATACTGGCTTGATTTTAGCAGATGTTTTTCCAATTAAGAGCTAGAATATCTGGCTCCAGTAAACATATGGAAGTATTTAATTTACTCTTTTCATACAGAATGAAGTCTGTGAACAAGTCTCTAATGTATTAATTGTATTGGTTTAGAACAGTCCAGCAACTTTTAGGGAATACAGATACTCTAGTAAATAAACAGCACAGAAATAGTAGTATTACTAGTGCCATGATAATAATGGAAGAAAAGGGAATATTCATTTGACCTTTCAGAAGAATTTGCTTAAATTGTAGTGAAACCTAGTTTTCCCTATCAATTGAGTCTGATTTTGCATTAAGCGTCCTCAGAAGTGTCTGCATCTTCCAGGTCCCTTCAGCAATATTCTGTTCTAGCAACTATATTTTGAAAATAATGCTTTGCTAACACAATTACTGAGTCAAGGAACAGAAAATACGCCAAAGGGCTTGACTAAGCAAAACTGTCCAGATGGTAAACACACTCCATTTTTAAAGTAAAAGATTAAAATCTTCCACTGCTGTTCTATAAAAAGAAAAAGAGAGGCAGTTTCTTGACTGATACATTTCTGTGAAATATTCTTTCCACTTCAATTATAAATAGATTTAACCTGTGAGTTTCAAGGCACACAGATGTCATTGTTTATAGAGAAGAGAGCTGTAAGAAATCTGTAACATAGGAAGAAATGAGATGTTAATATCACTGTTAATACTCATGAATTTTAAAAAGTGCTCACACCCAGTGAGGGAAAAAACAAAACAAAAGCTTATTTTAGCAATATAGGCTTCTACTTGAAAGCCATCCTAAAATTGCCTTAATGTGGAATGAGTGGCATTTTTTGATGGTCTTTTAATTATAATTTAAGGCTTTATTTTATAGTGCCTGTCTGCCTTACAATTTCTTCATGGGCACAGTTCAAGGGAGGTAAGGCTAGTTAAGCAAAATACAGTATTACCAAGGGAAGGGCCAGCATAGTGTAACTAAACTCAAGGAGTGTTGTTCTTCTGTCACCACCCTCAGAATATTGGAGGAGGTGAAAGGAGGGTTTAAGTTATTGTCCTATCCTATTCTAATTATCATAAGTACATCAGTAAAAACAGTTTATCTGCTATTTACAGGCTTTCAGGGCTACTTCTTGCAGTGATAAATGTTGAGCAGCTGATTCCCTTTTACTTCCCACAACTCGTTAAGCATTTGGGACAGATGAGAGTGAGTTCCTGCAGAGGCCTAGCGTCATCGATAACTTAACAGCTTCTAGCCCTTCAAGCTTAGAAATATTGTCTATGAGATTATGAGGTAATTGTAAAAATTAAATACTGGTATTTAAAAGCTTTGGTTTTTATGAGGACTTTGGCTGCGCAGCCAGCCTACTTTCTGTAGTTATGCAGGTTCAGAGTCACATTCTGGCTGTAAGGTGTTACTCATGTTCCACTTCTGAGTAGGATTGCTTGTAGCATTCTCTAGATGGTTAATGAAAGGTTGTTATTGCATATAGATACCAAGAGTTCAGAAGCTTGCTGTCAACATCTGTATGGAGGTAAGTGATATTGAGAAAATATGAATATTTTCTTCTGTGATGTTGCTCTTAATGGGAATTATTTCTGGATGTTTAATGCACAGGTTTGGATTTGCATAGATTTTGAAGGGATTGGTTTGTGCTGGCAAAATGTCAGAGCAAAATTAGTCTAGATATATAAAATGAAAATCCTGTTATGGCTGTGCTTCTGCTTAATGATCTTAGTATTAATATAGTGCTATAGCAAGTAATGGAACTGAAGTGATTAAATTAGAAAGCAAACTGGTCTTTCCTGCTGATTTCTTAAATATGCTTTAATCTCCTAGTTGCTTCAGCTCAGGTAGTTTATGTCTATATAGAACTCAGAGGGATGCTTTCCGTTTTGGTGAAAAGGGTACCTTGTTGCCATCTGAAAAAACAGTTGGAAATATAAATGTACCAACGTAGTTAATCTGTCTCTTAGCAGATTTCTTCATGTAACATATGAGGTTGTCAAATTCACTGTCATCTTTGGGCCAAAGCAGTTGAGTCTAGATGTATTAAGGTCATGGGGGGTACACTGGAATTCACAGTCCAGTATGAATCTGGAGGGCAGAGCTGATATTTCCAGAGATGCCCAGAGGATGTGTGAAACAAAAAAGGTGAATAAATATATAGTATGTTATTGTCAAGTCAAAACCCCCTAGCTTTTACGTTAATTGAAACTTCACAGAAGAACCTCTAACTAAAGAAGCTCATGTTAACATTGTCTAACTTGTTAAAGACGGAGCATTATAATCAGCATGTGACTGAGTCTGTTATTTTTTTTTTTTGCTATAATATAATAAATCTAATGTAATATAATTAATATAATGTAATATAATAATATATATCCATGAATTCATAGATATTTATGCAGTTTTGTGAGAGTGCACAGCTCACCTCTAGTAAGAGGTGTCTGAGAAAAACACTGGAAGTCAGTTGGCTTTGCTATTCACAGGATGGCTCTGATGAAACCAAAATAATTTAAACTTCATCTGAAACCTTGTATTTTATCCTTTAACACCACATTTTCTTGTAGATGTTATTGACTGAGTTTCCAGAAACCAGTTAAATTGAGGTAAAATACTTTTAGCTCTAGTGTGAGACAATGCAGGCTAAAAATAGACAAGTACAAAATCTTCAAGTGGGTGAACTAGCAGATGCTCCTGAGGTTTTCTCTGGTCTGTTAGCAGTAACAAATATCTTGTAAAGTGTTATAATATCTCTTTAGCATGTCCTGGCAAAAGGTTTTCACTTCAGTTTCGTTTTCAGAGTAAAGGCAGCCTGAAGTTTAGATGCAATGGTAATACAAATAGAATCATAGAATAGAATCACAGAATAGTTAGGGTTCAAAAGGACCTTAAGATCATCTAGTTCCAACCCCACTGCCATAAGCAGGGACACCCCACACTAAA
>NDXB01013876.1:432-13635 GCA_002631895.1 Agapornis roseicollis
CCCCCCCCCCCGTTATTTTGTTTGTTTTACTTTGAATACATGATGATGCATGAAGTTCTAAGAGCCATCATATTTTACAAAATGAAGTTGCAACTTACTTTGTATATAAGGATTAAAAACATCTATTGAAGTGTGGACTTTTAGTAACAATTTTCAACATTTGGTATTTAGATGACAAGACAAATACATTTACTTACATCTAGTATGTTGTAGCAGTCCCAGTGCTGTCCTGTTCTTCAGCTGTAAGGGTTCATAAAAGCTGGGAACAGAATATGAAGAGCAGCCCCAGAAACATCACTGGTTGGATCAGGGACATACCCAGTTAGTTTGTCAGTGCTCACCTCGTACATGTTCTGCTTTGGGAAATACACTGAAAATAAGACACAGGATACACTCAACAAGCAGAAACACATATGAGCACACTGTTTGGATTAAGTTCCATTGATCCAAGCAAGCTTTCCCATCACTGTGCTTCATGTTCTCCATTTATAAAGTAGTCAGTGATTTACAGGGAAGTCATGGTCTTCCTAAGCCTTATCTATCATATTCAGATACCATTTGGGTTCACATGCTAACATTTGTAACTGAAGTAGTGTATAGTTTCAGTAGGCTGTTGCATAGTCAAGGTTACTAATTTTAAACCACAAGCCATAGTGAACAACCATCAATTAATTTGTCAGGGGTTTATAACAGTTACTGAACACTTTCTAAACCTTTCTGCAAAGTGGACTGTGCTGTAGGATAAAGTTGATGATGTCTTTTGGGTTTTAAGGAGGAGTCATGGTCTGGTCAGCTGGTACAGACTGGCTTATGCCTGTATCCTTCACAATTAGTGCTGGGCTAACTGGAGAAAGTTTTCTTCAAAAGAAACAGAAGAAAAATCCTACAATATAGTTGAAAGGGCTCGGGTCAAGAGTCAAGAATTCAGATAAAAGTGTGGCCACATCATACAAATCAAAGTTGTGCGAGCATGTCGAATGCCCCTTCAAAGCAAAACCACATATTTCTATGCAGAGTTTTCTCTTAATGTCTGAAAAGTCTGTGCTCTCAGAAATCTGTTTGGAAGATATTACAAAATACAATGTGCAGAATGAGTTCTTGGGAAATGGAGGCAGCAGAGAAATATGTATTTCTGCCGGATGAAACAAGACTAAAAAGTCACAAGAAAATGATAATTACCACTTCCCAAAGAAGAGTCAGCTAAAGGTAAGAGGTTCTACTGTGGCTCCGTTGTGACATTGTTTTTTGCCAGCTAACACAAGCACTATGTAACTGGGGTAGTGATAGCTCCTCTAAGTTGCACACAGAGGGGAAAAGAGGGACTGAACCAATGTTGTTCTTAAGTAGCAAATTTGGGTAATAAATACCTAGAGGCCCATCACAGCCCCAGTGGGGTTTTATCCATCAAAGCTCTTCTGGTGTTTGCTAGTGCAGAAAAGCAGAAAGCAAGACTGACTCACTAATATTAGTCAGATTCAGATTCAAATCTGTCCTCCTTTTTAACTGGGAGGAATTTCTTCCTGATTTAAGTCATTATTACAAAAAAATACAGGAGTATAACAGCACCCTTTGAAGACATCCACACATTCATGAAGAGCTAATTATATTGCTGAGCATTCAAACCAGATTCATTATGAACTCAACATGTGGCACAGAAGTCACTTTATCAGGGGCCTTATTCCCGCATCAAGCGAAGTGAGAAGTTAAAATCCCTGCAAAAAGCCAAGAGTCATAAACATAATCCTTTAGTACAGCGTGTCCCAGCACATAAGATTAAAAAGACAAACCAGAACACATCAAGACTGCAACAACAAAGAGTTTATTAGAGTCAAGAATATATAATCACTGTACAGAAAACATTCAGAGTTAAAGTGTGAAATAATGAACCGCTCACTGTGCATTCTGGTTGCTGAGCCTGTTAGTGATGATTTAATTGGCTGCCTACAGCTGGCTAACTTATCAGCACTTAAAAACATTTTTGTAAGCAGGGAAGAAATGCTTGTCCTTTCTAAATGGTAACATTGCCCAGGGTGGGAAGTAAAGGAGCATATGAATTACATTTAGAACTTACACAAGGAACAAAGTTGGTGGGAAGGGAAGAAAGGGGACTGCCCTAGCTTTGTGGTTTTTCTGCATGGAGGAACTCATTGTTGTAACTTTGTACATACTTATATTCCATACAGCAGTGATTTTATTTTTAAATAAGAAAGGATATTAGCAGGTGCAACAATTTACCACAGCCTATTCCAGTTATCTTTTGCTTGAGCCTTTGAGGCTCAAGTGTTTTCAATGGAAAAAAATGCCACAGCATCTGAGCCCCAAGGACAGTATAAACAACCATTTTTCTTTTAATAACGGCTGGTGTTGAACCTTCAATGAACAGAGACTCAGGAAGCTTCTCTACCTCCTGAACTCTCTATTCTTATGCTATCAAACCTGCAGCTTTTGCCTTCCAAAACTGGTGAAGTCCACAAGGGCTTGAGAAAGTCTCTTTCTTGAGCATTTGCTTTTTTCCACCACAGGTAGGCAAAAGGCTTATTTTCTCCAATACTAAAAGAAAACAAAAAACACACAGCACAGCATTTATTTAACTTGTTTTGCTCTCAAAGTGGTGTACTTTTAAGTTACACATAAATTGAACATGTTTAAAAACATGGTGAAATGCCTAAAGGCAGGCAATTTTCACAATCCTTTAGGTGAATAAACAGCATGGGAGCCAGCTCTATCTGCTCCTTGACAAATGTTTTCATTCAATCTACACAATCCTGATGGTAGATGTTCCCATTTTTATGTTGGCATCCATTAGAAGGAAACAGAAGCCCTGGTCCTGAGGGAAATGAACCACAGCTACATTCTGGGATGCAGCAGCACTGCATGGAACATTTACAGCTTAAATTGAGTTTGCTCCTAAGCAGAGAGCAGCCAAGCATTAGCACAACCCCAGACTGCACAGCTACATTTTAGGTGGGACACCCCTTATCCCCCAGTCTTCCTTTTTTAAACACTGTTTAATATGAGCCCTGGATGTAACTGCACTGATTTCTAACTTCACAAGTAAAATAAAATGTGAAATAAGTCACTTCAACTGAAGACTATTTCCTTCATCTGCAGAAATATATAATGCTGCTAAGATGAAAATGATTCTCCAGGGAGAAATGGCTATCCAGTCTTCATTAGTACCAACTAAAATTACTATGCACTTTTTCCCCTCTTGAGCACTATTGTACAACACTATTAGCTTATTCTAAATGTTAAATTTATTTACTTTTGAGACAACATTTTTTTGATAACCATTAAGGAGACAAGTACAACATAAAAAGCTCTGTAAAATATCTGACAGTATAATGGGTTAGAGATATATCAGGAACTATACTAAAGGCTTCCTGACACAGTTTTGAATTGAACTTAGTTTACTACAGTATTACAAAAGAACAATACCAAGCTGGTATCAAAATATCTAAATTGTTTTATCTAACAGCTTTACTAACTATAGAGTAACATAGAGAATACTGATACACACAATTAATATAATAATCAGCCTTATAAAAAGCTCTTAACTACTCCAGTAGACAAGACTCCTTGTTGGCCTATTTTGAGAGCCAGTAAGAGGATGAATACCTACTGAAAACCAAACAAGCAAAAAAACAACGGTTGAAGAGCATTTGAAATAAAAAATTGCATGGCATGTGGCTGAAATCTGCTGTTTAAGCATCTGTTGTAATATTTAGGTATAGCTTGGTTGGGTTTTTTAAGGCAGCTTACATTACTATTAAGAGCAAGGCCACTGGCCTCTTCAGTTGGCCATTGTGCAGAACGACCCCTTTACAAGAATGCATTAATTGTTCAACAATCTGCAGACTGTGAAGACTCCAGCATATTCTTACTGCCTCAGAGGAAAAGATAATGATGTTGACTAATGAAGTACTAAGTATCATTATAAAGCATCCTATCTCACTTGCAATATAAAGAGAACAGGCATTAATTACACTTAATTGTGATGGATTAGTTGTTTTTTAAAAATACAAAAATAGAGCTCAGATTTTTAAGACTTGTGAACTGCTTTGTGACTATTCTTTTTGTATTGTCCTCACAGATACAAGCAGAGGGAGGTGTGCAAGTGTAATTATTTGAACATGAATGAAGGCAATAATCTGAACTCCAATCTAACATCACATGGAACCAAGAGATGCTTTATGCACTTAAAAAGCAACTATGTTTTTTATTGTAGGAACCTAACCCCAAAAGTAGAAAGGAAAGCTAAAAGCATGAGGCAGCAAACTGCAAAACTGCATGAAAGGAGTGCATGAGGGCCTCAGGAGAAACACCTCTAAAGTATCCAAGATAAAACCCAGCATCAGCCAGCTGGGGAGGTAAAAACCTCATAATGAGACAACTGGATCAGGCCTGCACCCATGGCTGTCACATCAGCTTCTTTGGTACCCGAAGTGCCATACACACTGTGGGTTTGATTTTTAACTCCCCAAAATATGAATGGAAGATGCAATTGGTGTCTGCTGCATACTGAATGTATCAGCCTGTTTCCTACAACATCAGTGCTGGGAGCTATAAGCCTGGGGTTCAAATTCTTGCGTACTTTTAAGTATTCTGAAACAATATATCCTATAATTTTAAAAGCAGTTGTAAGTGCTGAAGAAAGGTCAAGCAAGAACACGGCTGAATGAGAAAAGGTCACCTAAATCAAACCTGTAAACTCTGACTTTGTAATACAGTTTCACAAATACAGTAACAACAGGGAGAGGCTGGCAGTCACCTAAAACACATGAAGAAAAATACATGCCTTTATAAAAAGTGACTGTCAGTATGTGATTAAAATAAAGGTCTACACACACATTGGAAGCATTTAAAATTTTAATCTTGAATCTTTGTAATTATTTTTTTCTTGAACCCCAAGGTATATGCTAGGAATTTTTCACTTTATATTATTAAATTACTGTCCTCCACCCTATGCTCAAAGTAATCCATAATGAATGGCAACAAATTTTGCAACATTGTCATATAATTACACTCATTTTTTTTCACTTCACGTGAAAGATCACCTTTATTAAATATATATGCAGATGGAAATTACATTTTTGCTTCTTATCCTGCATGACTATGCTATTCTTCATAATAAAAATTAAGTTTGCAGGAAACAAGAGATTACTTGGAAGACCTTTAGCAAAATGGATAGCTATAAAAACAGTTCTCAGTTTATATCAGAATTTGATCAGTTTTTTTGAAGAAATAATCAATAAAAAAACTTGGCATAATGACTGGCTTTTCAGACCAGTTTCACTTTTCCTATCAATTCCATTTCTTGTCATGAGTCTAATACTTTAGGCAAACAATGTCATATCTTAAATCAATGATAAACACAAACTAAGTATGTCAGATGGCTTTAGGTAAAAACCAGCCAATTCAAAGAAGAAATGATTTTGTAAACAGAGTTGTATTCAACATGAGAGATGAACATCTTCTTGTCTTACTGTGGCTTTTAGTTACACAGCACATATACATGTGGTTAAACATTTCATCCTCCATACTGGAGCAAGAATAAATTGAAATAATAAAAATAGTGGAGACAGTAATTTATTACCACCCCAGATCATTAGCAAGAATCAGATAATGCATGTGATGGGAACTCGGAGACCATTAGTCCAAACTCCCTGCTCAAACAGGATCAAACACAAATAGTTGCGCAATATACTGTGCTATTGGATTTCAAGTACCTTCACAGAAGGAACCTCTACCACCTCTCTGGGAAACCTCTCCAGTGTCTGATTACTCCCATGTTAAAAATAACGATTTCTTTATGTTTAGATGAAGTTTCCTGGTTTTCAACACAGAATCACAGAATGCTTTGGGTTGGAAGGGACCTTAAAGATCATCTAGTTCCAACACCCTTTTAGGTACTGGAAGCTGATCTAATGTCTCCCCGGAGCCTTCTCTTCTCCAGGCTGACCCAGCCCAGCTCTCTCAGCCTGTCTCCGTAGCAGAGATGCTCCAGCCCTCGCAGCATCTTTGTGGCCTCCTCTGGACTTGCTCCAATAGGTCCATGTCCTTCTTATGATGGGGCCCCAGAGATGGATGCAGAACTGCAGATGGGGCCTCACCAGAGCTGAGAAGAGGAGGAGAATCCCCTCCCTCAACCTTCTGGTCACGCTCCAGCACTGCACACTTCCTACAAGCAAGGAGTCCAATTCTCACTGTCCCAGTGAGAGGTCTCAGCCACCTCCTACAGCCCCAAATCTGAAAAACTGCATTATCCCTCAGGATCTCCATCTGTGTTGAGGCCTCTGACACAAGGGATAAATGTTCACATAGCCGGTGGGGATCATGTTCTGTGGCACAGTGCAATGTTGGAGGAGATACAGATGCTGTTATGTGAAGAGTTCCTGGCCCCTTCTGTGCAATCTGCTGTGCCTGTTAATGATCAAAAAAACTAGCTGGAATGCACAGTTACGGAAGTCTAGCAGAGGTAGGAAAGAAAGGAAGTTTATCTTCAATCATTTACTTTGGGAAGGAAAGCTAAGGAAGTTCTGGATTGTTCCCTCAGAACTCCATCTTCCAATTTGTGGTTCTTACTTTGGTAATACAATCAGTTACATGCTACTCAGCATGTTTGCTAAGATGAATTAAAAATTTTTCTAGGACTACTAAGAGCTTGCTCTCCGGTCCTGGCAGCAAGAACACACTTCTAACTTTCTGAAAAACTAACTAAAACAAATAATAAACAATGAAGTTAAGTCTTGAACTAACCACTCGCAACCTCTCACTCATCTTTCACAGAGACCACCAACTGAGAAGGTATCTCACCTGTGCAAACTTATGTATCTGCTCCACCACTGCTGCAAAGAGGGCATGGACACTTTCATCAATTAGGCTCTGCATATAATGGACAGCTTCTTCATCAGACAGGTCCAAACGAAACTTGTCCTGCACCTGGAACGGTGATGGAGATGATGAATATTAATTCAACATTCGCTAAACAAGAATAAAATGCCACCTCAGAAAAAGCATACAACTTTGTATGTTAAATACAGAGTTGGAAGAGTCTGGACGATCCTAACCATTTTTGAAGGTTTGTAATATTTCCTCATTCTAAACTTATTTTCAGATAATACTGCCGCCTTTCATAAGCTGTAAGGCAATAAAGAATACAGAATCAGAGGACAGGGTGAGCAAATCAACCCTGTCAAAACTGACCTTTATGTGGCAGGTGAGGATTTCATTAACTTTGACCATATCCATCATCCATGAACAGCTGGAGACACTGTTGTTTCTCCTTCTAACAGCAACATATTTTAATGATTGTATCACTACCACATTTTCCTTAGTGCCTGCATTTTGTGTGTGAATTGAAAGCTGAATGCACTGTAATTAAGAATACAGCAACAGCTATACTTTCTCATTTCAGCCTTGGCAAGGCCTTGACCCACGAGTATTTACCATGGTGCAGTGCATGACTTTCTAGGAGTTCCAACCAAGTAATTCTATATCAGTTGTTCAGGACTGCTCCTGAGGCCATTTCCTCTTGTTCTATCGCTTGCTACTCTCTTGGAGAAGGGATCAACCCCCAACTTCAACTCCTTCCAGGTAGTTGTGGACTGTGATAGGGTCTGCTCTTAGCCTCCTTTCCTCAAAGCTGAACACCCCCCTCCCCCCTTAGCATCACATTTGCTATCCCCAGTCAACTGGGACTCACCAGTGAGACAGGACTGTTCACTCCTCATGACTGAAAGTGGCTTGGTTAAGTGCTTCTGCCAGCTCCATCAGTACCCTTGTGTGGATCCTATCCTGCTCCAGAGACCTGTGTGTCTATGTGTTGTAGCAGGTCACTGACGATTCTGCCCTGAATTATGGTGGCTTCATCTTGTTCCCAGTCCCAGCTTAGGGAGCTGGGTACCCATAAAACAACTGGTCCTACTATTAAAGACTGAATCAAATAAGGCACTAAGGACCTCAGCCTTTTCCTCATTCTTTATCATTGTGTTTCCCCCCTCATCCAATGAAGGACAGAGATTCTCCTTAGCCCTCCTTTAGTTGTAAATGTATTTAGAGAAACTTATTTTATTGACTTTTACAGGAGTACCTAGGTTAAGATCTAGTTGGGTCTTGCCCTTATGATTTGTCCCTGCATAACCTCAAGATGGCTTTGCAGTCCTCCTGAGTTGCCTTATTCCATGTCATAAACTCTAATTTTTTTCCTGAGTTCCATTCAAAGCTCTCTGTGCAGCCAGGCTGGTCTGTTCCTCACCAGCTCATCTTTTGGCACATGGGACAGCTGCTCCTATGCCTTGAAGAATTCCTTCTTTAAGAATGCCTAGTCTTCCTGGACTCCTTTGCCCTTCAGGACTGCCTCCCAAGGTATTCTGCCACCCAGGCTCCTAAACAGGCCAAAGCCTGCCCTCCAGAATCCAAGGTGGCAGTTCTGCAGACCCCTCAACCTTACTTCTCTGAGAAATGCCCAAGACGGCCTCCAACCAGCACATCATCCACAAGTCCTTCTCTGGTCACTAGCAACAGGTCCAGCAGATGCCTTCCCTAGCTGGCTTATTCTCTGTATCAGGAAATTCTCTTCCACACACTCCAGGAACCCCCCAGACTGTTTCCACTCTGCTGTGTTGTATTTTCAGCAAACATCTGGTAAGTTGAAATCCCCCATGAGAACAAAGACTTGACCCAGCTGAACATAAAGAATATTCTGTCTACCTCTTCACTCTGGCTGTGTGGTCTGTAACTGACTCCCACCATGGTATCTGCCCTGTTTGCTTTCTCCCTGATTCGCATCTGTAAATGTTCAACCCTACTGTCACCACCATTAAGCTCTGCACAATCAAACCCCTCCCTACAACACAGGGCTACCCCATTGCCTTTCCCTCCTTGCCTATCTCTTCTGAAGAGTCTACAGCTACCATAGCAGCACTACTAGAGCAGCTATGTCACAGTTATTCTGATGCACAGTGGCTTCCAATTCCTCCTATTTGTTGCCCATGCTGTGTGCACTGTTGCAGATGCACTTCAGCTGTGCTATTGATCCTGCCACCTTTTTGAGGGATTGAAGCCCTAATTCCTGCATGACCACTCTCAGGTACTCCTAACACATCAAACAACCCTGACATCTTTGCACTGCATTATCTTCACCTACCAACACACTGAGATAGCAGATCGAAGGACCTCACTAGCACACCGTCCCTCAAATGCTGGCATGCTGGTCCCAGGCTTATCTTCAGTGAGACTGGCATTACCCCTTTTCCCCTTCAAATCTTGTTTAAAGCTCTTTCAATAAGTCTAGATCCTAGCATTCTCTAATAATTTCTATCCCTGCAGTTCAAAACTACTAGTCACCTGACAAAGTAGTGCTCATCGCAACATGAAAATTGCCCAGCAAATTCATATTACTTGCACAAAATTAATTGCTGCCATCTATTCACATGCTCCATTTTCATAAATTTCAAATGATGAGAGCTCTTGTGGAGACCATCTTATTCATCTGGTTCAGTCTTCTGCATAATGAGCCAGGTAAAATGGTATCAAACATCAAGTACGTAACTCGTCATTTATCTGAGAGAATCTCTTTTATGCAGTCTTTATACTGAGACAATGTTGCATATGTGAGGTAAATTGTTTTAATGATTAATGCCCTATTTAACAATTGTGACTTATTTCCTATCTGAATTTGTCCAATTTCCATCCCAAATGGTTGAGCTCATTAAAGAACTGTCCATCAGCAATCTCTCTCATATAGGCAAATATAAAATGATTTGAGCTGCATCTTCACTTTCTCCTGGATGTGACTAAGGAGTTTGAATCAAGTTTTTCCTGAATATTTTCTATATATTCACTTTTTTTAAGCACTGAGAAAAATACAAGCCAAATTATGTCAACAATGTTCTTAAGAAGGTCCTATCTGTGAGATGATACTACCTTCTCTTCCCATTTTGTATTCTTTCCTTACACCAAGGATACCACCCTTTTTATCACAGCAAATGACTCGATATTTCAGTTTCATATGACTCTCAAATTATTTTCAAATGCAATGTACTCCAGAATAGTTCCCTTTAGTACTACATTAAAAAAACACAAGTTTGCCTGCCAAGTAAGTAAAAATAATGCTGCTTCACACAAGTTATACCTGTTGCTGGTATTTCTGAAGCAAGCATAGATAGAGGTTTTCCTCATCTTCCCCTCAAAAAGAAGTTTTATAGATATGAAAGGATAGATTTAGCAAATAAAAGTTCAAACTTTCAAGGAAGCAAGTACCAGCAAGAGATTTAGTATGTATTTCAGGCTGTTACAGAACTTTAATCTTCATGAGTAATGTGATGAGAACGAAGTTTATCATCTCCCGCAGATATATTGGAAGCTTGACTGCCACAGAAGTAAACAGTAGAATCCAACTAACTATCCACAGGCTTGCAATTACCCCCAAATTATAGCACAGACTTCTATCAGATCTATTTTTCACACTCATAGAAAAAGTGTTGTAATAAGAATTCAGCAAACTTGATAACTGCAGTTTTGAAAACCAGAACACTGCAAAGGTTTTCTACACAATTCTAGCAATCAAGAACTTCAGTGATTTTATAACAGGTTCATAGAAGAACTTCACAGAAAGTTTTGCAGTCAGTTATACTAAGATGAAGCTTCATTCTATGAAATTAATGACAACTCAAACCCATTTCCCACCTTCCCCAGGAACACACTGGCACAGTGATACATGTGGAAAGAAATGTAACCACCGTTAGGTCTTAAAATCAGTTCACAATTAAAGCAGGACCAAATGCTGTTAACTGCTAGATCTCTGCATGAAAGTTTTTCAGCAATGCAATTAAAACTGTCTGCTGTAATCTAGCCCAGAAGAAACATGGCAAGATGACAAATTACCTCCCAAGCTGCAAGAGCAGCAGCAAGATTCATATACTTGCAGTTCTTCTAACAATACCAGCAATAATTATTATTTGCAATCTCTGAGTTCCAATATAAACTATGTATTTCAAAAGCCAACAGTTTCTCACAGAGGAGGTTAAAATATGACATTTGCATGATGTAAAAAAAGAAAAAAAAAAGTTATTTTTTTGGGGGGTAAAACTCCAGTGAGTTACAGAATTATCTCATGCTACACACATAAGAAGGCATAAAAAATGTCCCGCCACATTTCTCACTTTGGCATTTATATTAAGTGAATTGTTTTAGTTTACTCATTAGTACTTGTCAGAGAGAAAAGAAACATACTTGATGTATCTGGCTAAAGCTTTGTTTCCTTAAAGGGAAGTTTAAACCCCATACAATTTTAAACACCATGTCTCAACAGCAGAATTTGAATGTGTAAGGATGAAAAGGATGGACAAAGAACTAGGAAGTCCATAGAGATATTGAGATTCAATTTTAAGGTTTCAAGTTGTCCACTTCCTATTTCCATGCACAGCAGGTAGTTTAGCAATAAAGAATAGAAGAAGAGGATTGTGCAGTTATATGACTAGATATTTTATTATACAGTCAGTTACATGCCATTATTGCTGCCCCTTGTAATGAGTTTCTCAGTATCTGCAGAGAATGCTGGTTAAAGCATTCTTAAATGCAAAGATAACCTTATACAGCACTTACCCTTAATAGGGGCTATTATTACATTTACACATTCTATTTATAACCAGGGCACAGTTTGAAGATACATTGTTATGCTTTCTGGAATAAACATAAGGGTTAAGGGCTAAGATACAAGGGCAGGAGTGTGAAATAACAAAAACAGAGTTCAGTTTTGACTATACTTCTGCTGAACCCTTCCCCTAAACTCCCAAACCCAAACCACAAACACCATGTGAGACCCTAATCAAAACCAGAATTAATGTCCTCTCCTCTACCTACCAGAGTAAAACAAAATACCCCAACCCAAAGCCAAGTGGTCACTTCATTTATCTGTTGTAAAGAAATGCAGGATCCTGTGATGACACAGCATCACCAGAGCAAACACTAGCTAGGAATGACACAACTTGAATTCTGGGGTAGGTAAAGAAAGTCATGGGGATGTAAACCATCATGAGATAAGACTGCAGTAGAAACTAAACTATTTCATGGAAAACACATTTCCCATCAAAAAAATCCCCCAAAACTCCAACAACCCCCCATTTTAAAGATATGAGGTTTCAAACCTGTAAACTTTATGTATATTTACATTTGATGTGACATTTCACTATGAAAAGGGAAGGTGTTAGTTAACTGAGAAGGAAAGAGTGTCGTATCTACCAGAATAACAGGCAGTGTTAACTGCTGGTAACTTAAACCAAATTTTTGTTTAAAATGTCTTCAAGGAGAACTAAAACTCTAATCATCATATTAAATATTGCAGTTAAAGGTCTGACACAGGCCTGTGTCTTTATTCAGTTGAACGGAATTCCAACTTTACCCTTCTCTTTTTCAGTATTTTGTATTTTTGGTAGCATGTAAGGCTTAGGACTGAGAGATCATACACAAACCCAGCTGGAAATAGTGCTGGTGCAGGTAAGTGCACTTCACTGCAAAGTTCCAAGATTTTCATTTATGCTTTTTGTTTCTTAATGACAAGACCACCTCTCACCAACAAGCAGATGCGTATGGTTTTGTTTTCTTTTTGTCCTCAAGTTTGACCTACAGGCCATAGCTGTATTAAATGAAGAAACTTCTCTTTTTTACTGGCAAGCATCCTCTTGCTGCTGAAACATTGCCTACAATAGATCAGGTAATTACAACTCAAGGATGGGGCAAACCTTTCAGAAATTCTTAGAAAGCTTTTATAAACTTCAAGACAGTAGCCAATTCCCTAATTAACTAACATTTGTAGCTATGTTTTTCATCATTACTGAAGAAGATTTTTGCATTTTGAGGTAACATCACATGTACACAGGAGAACCTTTTCTCAATCCTGTTTCGTTTTCAGACAAACTGCAAGTCAGCCATTCTTAATCCTGGTGGCTGCATTAGTATTTATTCTTCCAGCAACATTAAGAAGTACTGCCTGTGTTTTCTATGACTCCTAGCTATGTAATTTTACCACTCCTACATGGGATTACTTATTGCAAAGTCAGCTGCTTAAATTCAAGAGAAACTTCAGTGTCTTTTTTCACTGGGTCATAATACGCCTTGGATGTAAGGACCCTCCTACTGCTAAAACCTCAGATAAAAAGCTATTGATGAAAAAAAAAAAAAAAAAAAAAAACAAAATTTAAA
>NDXB01013877.1:0-48292 GCA_002631895.1 Agapornis roseicollis
CGTGTCTCCCGGCGCCGCAATAAAGAATACCTGCTTGTCAGCTTGAAAACTTGGTTGGCAAGTGTGTTCCTGGAGATTTCTCCGAACCAAACCCCAGCCCCTAACCCTAGGACAGCAGGCCTTCTCCCTGGCCCTTTCTACCCCCACAACCTGTTCGTGTGCGCTGGCAGTGAAGGAGGTAACCGTTCCAGCCTTTCTCATTCATTTCACCTAGGAAACTGAAACACACAGTAAAATGTACTGATCTTTCTCTAAGTCAAGGCTGATTTACTGCTTCACCTGGAAGCCTGTTCACTTCGGTGGCTCCCAACTGCAGCTACTGCTGTTTGCTCTGGATTCAGTGGGATGTTCCTAACCTGAAGGGACCACATAGAACAGATCCAGGCAAAAGGGATATTTATTTCCTCTAAAACCCGGTATTCTGTCCCCTCATAGAACTTACTGGCCTTCTGGGAGCTGTTTTTATAACTAATGAAATGATTGCTGTAGGTTCTTCTTTTATTTTGTTAAATCCAATGAGCATGCACTAGGAAAGCAGCTGCTTTGATTGAAGAGCACTCATACCTCTTTGTACCTTCAAGGTGCTTGCTCTAGCACGGCTCTGTTACTATTGATGCTTGCCATGTGCCATAGACAGGGGGTGGTTTTTGTCTCTGAGGAACTGTGTCACTACAGAACCCGTTTGTTTGTCTTCCTGCTGCAGCCCCTTCAGTTGGCTTTGGGAAGCACTCACCAGCACTGGGAGCTTTGCTGCTGCTGCTCTGTGACTTTCTAGCTTGATGCAGGAGCCATGGGCTGCAAGTGGGAGCCCTGCTGGGAAATGCCCTGGCTCTCTGCCCGAGATCAGCATCACCAGCTTCAAGGATGAGCTGGTGCCTTGCCCGTGGAGCTTGTCTCACTGCTGTATTACCCTCACCTTTTTCCTCCTGCTGCAGCTGCGGTGCTGGCTGGCTCTGGGGCACTGGGTTGCTGTAGGGGCTGGTGTGGGCTCTCCCTGCTGATGCTTTTTTAAGGTCTTCCCTTACCGACAGCAGCGGTGAAGCATCTGCAAAGGGGGCTTGGGGGAAGACTTGTGTCTTCCTCTGCTTCTCACCCAGCAGAGCTGGTGCTGGAATCACTGGTACTTTATCAATGATTTCACTGCATTTAAACACATCATACGCAGGCACTCATTGCTTCAGCTGCCCTCTTTATACATGCACAGGACTTTACACCCTCACTATTTCCTTGAGCATATGAATATCTAACAGGAACACAGCCCCAGCCCTCTGTTCTTCACTTGGAAAGTTTTGGCAAAGCTGTTTGCAAGGTTAAGATCCTGTCTTTGATTTTGCCCCTCAACCATGACAGTAACCTGGCTCTGCCCCTGACCTCACACCCTCCCAGCTTGTTGCCTAATGTTTAGAAACAGGTATGGAAAAGTTGGCCAGATGATACTGGGACACACTTTTATTTCCAGGAAGCTGCAGATCACTGTTGCCCCTCATGGGACGCATGAACACAGACTTGCACAACAGCCGGGAAAGTACAGAGTGCACAAGAGCACAGCTTGGCCTCAGTTGGCTTGAGAAAGACAAGAACATATCCAAGAAAGTCGTTGTCATTGCAGCTTTCATGGCCTGGGCTGGCTGTCTCACTCCCTCTAGCTCCTCTCCAACCTCCTGTTCTAAACCCAGTGCTTTGCTGGTGATCTGCTTTGCTCTGGGTAGCAGAGGGTGTTCTTCCACAGACCGTTTCTGAGGTGTGAGTAATAGCAAAGGTCTGGACTGAAAACCCCAATGCATGGGGTGGAGGGGGGATTGTGTGTCTGTTTTATGTGCGTCCACCCCAAGCAAACCCTCCATGAAACACAACCTGGGGCTGGCAGCATCCCGCAGGGAGCTGCGCTGGCGGCTGATGCTTTACAGCCTCTGCTCCATTGGCAAGAGAGTGATGTCCTCCCTCCTGCTATTTTCCAAACTCTGGGAGATGCCATTCGGACCCTCAGTCCTGCACTTCAAATAGACACCAGAGGAAGAATACAAGTTCAAAAAAACAATTTCTTAATTTATTGTAAATTCTCCTTTCATCTGTGCTGCAATTCCAGTGTTCTGCACATTAATAAATACACATTTGTTACAAAAACAACAACCTCCAGTGTCTAATCTGCCATAAAGCTTTTAAAAAGTCATAAAAATAGCTTTTATTTTTTTTTTTTTTGTCATTAATACAACTGACCCTCATTTACTGCAACAATTGTGATCAAAATAAAAACTACCTACATCTCACTGGGACAAAATATACATACACAGATGTAAAAACAGCTAGCGTGGGTTATAGACAACGCCTGAGCACACAGCCACGTGCCAGACCCTTAGCACATTCAGAACCTTTTTCCATCAGAAAATGTCATACAGTATGTTGCATCAGTTTTAAAGGAACAGCATCCTTCTTCCCTCTTCCAAAGGACTCCTTGATACATTTGGAAATGCTTGGCAATATAATGATACTGAGATCACACTATGTATTATTTCATTTTTATCTCAACTCCTCCATGTTATTTATCCTGATTTTTACTTCTTCCCTTTCACATGCACACTTACACAAACAAAAGCCAATGTTTTCCCAAAAGAACCGCTTCACCAAGTGAGGAGCTCCTGAAGCCTCAGTGGCAGAGAGCAGGTCACAGCCACACCACTGCTGCCCTTTGGGTCATGTATTCCCACCATGGGGAGCTGCCAGCAGAGATTTTGGATGCCAACTTTTTCACACCTTATTATTCCTTTTCTTGCAAACCATTGCAGGAAGGTGAGGATTGTGGATAGGCCACACTTGACTCTCCTATACTTGTGAAACCAGCATGTTTAATGGGAAACATGAAGCCTTAGGCCTTCTATGTGCTTTCTGAAACACCAAGGAGGCCATAAGGCTTTGTCAGACAGCTGGGCAGTGAAACCTGGATATTCTTGAAGATTCTTATTTCTGCTTTGATTAGCAACATGTTGAATCCATTGAGAAAGAAATTAACAGTAAACTAAAATACATTATGTCTGAGGGAGAACTTGCTCCATGGGAGGAGAGCCCTCTTCTTAGGACATACAGAGCCAGGCCAAACGTAAAGCCTACCATACATTGACACCACTTCTTTTCTTGGTCTTGGTAAGGCAAGTAAGGATTTGACTTCTTCCAGACAAAGACTGTGTTGAAATCTTAGGCAAAGATATGACTTATTTTTAGTCCTGAAGTTCAGTTGCTGAACATTTCAATGCACTTGAGAGAAGAGGTCAAAACACCAAGAAATGAAAAAGCAAAACATTTCTTGTGGGTTTTATAAGAGGTTACAAAGAAAACATACTGTGTCCTGAAAGTGTTCCAAAACCTGTCAACAAAACTTGTAAATTACAGCCATGGATTTCCAGTTAATCTTTACCAAATTACTCTGAAAACTGCACTGCCTTAAGGTGGCTTCCATGCAAACCTCCCTTACTTTATCAAATGCCAAATTCAAGTAAAAATTGTGCAATGTTCATATAAAAAATATCAAAACCTCTTCTAATTGATTTCCTATTATCAAATTAAGAAGATCAGTATAAATGTAAAATATACAAAGGGACTTTTTCTTTAGCAACACCATACAAAATATATAAAAGTATCTACACTTTATATATATATATATATATATAAAGGATTCTCTTTTCTTAAGACGACGTGTCCACGGGGGGATGCTGGCATAGAAACAAAAGGACACTTGGTGGGATATTCCTCCCTAGAGCCCAGCAAGCCAAGGGGTTCACACTGTAGCCAAAGAAAACTCCAGGAGATGTCCCCATGCGCTTGTCTTCAGGCTGATGGATTGACTTAATGCAAGTCCACCGTAATAATAACATGTATTTCCTTGGCTCTCCCCAGTAATAAGCAACCCCTGCAGCACTGTCCACACTGTGAGCAGGTATCCATCCCTCACAGTGCATCCCTGTGGCCATTTCCATGTGTTTAGGCAAGGGTTCGTGCCACAGGGCGCGTACCACACAGCCGCCTTACTGCAGGAATGTCCGGGCACTGTGTCTCCGCCATGAGCAGTCAGGAGTCTGCCATCACATGAAACCACGTGGGAATCAATGCCCACCTCGTCCTCCTTGCTACGTGGCCACTCCAGTGAAGTCCAGGGCAGGTGGCCCCACGGCGAGGGGTCCAGAACCGCCAGCAGTGCTCACAGTTTCCTGATGGTTCAAATTGAAGTTTCATTACTGCCTCTGTTAGTGAGAAGAAGCAATCATGCAGGCTCAGTGTTACACAGGCACAGGGAAACCGCGCCCCAGAACCACCCATCCTTCTTAGGAAGGGCTCGTGCTTTGTGAGGTTGCCATGCCTTGCCAATCCAACACTTGCAAGGGGGATGCTTCCCTGGAGGGGAAGGCCAGTGGAGAAACAATTCCAGGTAGTACACAAGAGATGCACTCTTTAAAAGAAGCTGTGGTGGGGGTCTGTACTTGGCTAATGCTTTGGTGAAGATGCAAGGTTCACAAGCTGTTAGAAACCTGGTATTTCAGATAGGTTCATGCAACCTGCTGCCCAACAGCAGAGGTTTATACTATGCAAAAGGTGCGGAGATGAAACAGCTGCTTAGTACAAGTTGGCTGTTTATTCTCCAGTGATGACTGTATTACCTGGTAGTAGCTTGTTAAAGACACCTCTGACCAGGCTATATTCCATCAGCCAGTTCCTGGCATCTCAAAAATGAACTTTTATAGCGAGCTGGGAATGGGCTGCACACCCAGACAACATGGGTGTCTAAAGCATGGTGGGACATGTTAAGAGTTAAAGTTGCATGAGAAATTTTCTCTCAGTCTGGAGAAAGAATGAGGCTATTATGTGTGGTAGTAAAAAATGAGACTACATGCGTTAAATGTTTGCACAATCTCTACATATGCCTGTTGTCCTCATTTTAGATGTATGGATTATGATGAGTAATGAGGTTTTGAGAATACTCTTTCGCAGAGCTTTCCCTGCCTTTTGTTAATGTTTGATTTAGTTTACAACAGCAAATATGCACCGTGATCACAATGCAGCGGGTGGGAACCATGCACCTGGTAATTTGGAGTCAATAGCTTGACATGGCACTTTCTCTGCAGCCTTTGGATCTCCTGCCCCAGCACTGGTTTCCTTCTGCCCAGCTGGACACCCACCCTATGCTGCCCTTCCCCACCAAAACACTGGGCATCCTCAGGGGTCCTCATCACTGGGGTCTTCCTCCTCTACCCTCCTCCGTGCTGATTGCCAGATCCCCGTAACAGCTCTTGCTGGTCCTAGTGGACATGCATCAAGAAATGTTGCTCCATGTTCACCCTCTAGCACTTACTCTGAGTCTGAGGTGTCAGCATGTCCTGTTCCCACGTGGACGTTCATGGCCATGCCATTGAGCTGGTCTCGAGACTGCTCCCTCCGAACATTCTTTACTGTCACCCCCGAGTCCGAGGGAGAGCGCACCCCATCATTTGTCCCCAGGGAAGCAGTCCTGGATGAGATTGTGCTCTGATTGTAGTCCGATAGCTTTTCCCGCAGTCGATTCTTCATATTCTTATCCACCAGTGGGGGAGGGTAAGTGACTCTGTTCTTCAAGATGCCTGTTATGAAAAGAGAGGATAAGGAGAGTTTTAAAGCACAGAGCTACCATCTGATCTAATTAATGCTCTTTAACTCTAATCCCCCGTCTGGCTGTGAGGCAAGCTTGGCTGCACTACCTTTCCTCTGCTCCGGCTGCTGGTTATTCTGGAGGGACAGAGGTCTGTTCTCCTTCTGCTGCCCTTCATTCTCCTTGTCTTGTGGTGCTTCGTTGCTGTGGTTCACCTGGCTTTCCCTGTGAAGCTCTACGTTGACCTTGGTCTCCACTTTGAGTTTCTGTTTCCCACCAGGGTCTTCGCTGTCGCTGGCTGTCATACACTCTGTGGGCCAATAGGGTTTCACATGATTGGGAAGGGTATCAACTGCAATGCAAAAGAACACTAGCTCGAAAACCACTTTTGATATGTGTTCTCAATCACTGCCCAGCCAGTCCTGTGGCCTGTGGCTGGGAAGGAGTACTGTGTCAAACGAGAACAATCCTGTAGGTGATCCTTGCTGAACTGAACTGCCCTCAGGGTTTGGACACCCACAAAGCACACCTGGTAGGGTGGCAGGGTGTCCAAACCCTTCCCAGAGCAGGTTGCTGGCTCCATCACAGAGAGGTATGAGGCAAACCTGCCCCTCAGCTGGTGATCCCACCAGCTCCTTAGCAAGGTTAGTTTCTAAAGGGTAAGTGCACCCATGGCACCTTGTGCTGTGTCTGTGCAGAGTATGAGCTCACAGCCTACATGTTCATCAGTCAAAGCTGACTTATCTTTAGGATAAGATGAACTATGCCTAGAAATGCCTGCACCCTGCCACACAGTATTAACGGCTAATGATCTCCAGCTCTTTAGGGCCAGGACCTCCTCAACACCACTAAATCCAGAAGCCTGTACTGCATGAGGAGAGGCAGGTATTTCTTGCTCCTGCCCTCAAAACAACCAGCATTTTCCTCCTCTTCTTTCTTCATATGAGACCTTGCTGGCTGTGTAGCACCATTCCTAAGTGCTGTGGAGACACACCTGCAAAGCCCACTCTACCTGATTTGATCAAGCATCCTTTTACTTGCACTCAGCCACCCCTATGAACAAGCCTTTGGGATGAAAAAAACTCTCTAAGCTGGAGACAAGAAGTTTCTCCACAGAAGCAAGGCACAGCAGTAGGGATGTTGTCTCAGACATACGGTCGTTAGACAAACTTGAGCCATCTGTTCTAAAGGTGCAGACTGGAAAAAACCTATTGCTCTTCCCTTGCACTGGGAGTACCTTTGGGTGTACTGTGAAGTGGGCCACGTTCGTTATTTTTGGAAGTAGATGTGTTCCACTTTTTCTCTGTCTCAAGCCCATCTTCCTCACTGTCTGATGAATGGGAGGAGGCATAAGAGCTGCTGTGTTCATCGAGGGACAGTTCGCTGTCGGAGTCTGAATCATGCTCTACAAATGCAGAAAGGGGAAACACAGCAATGAGTGGACCCAAGCCAAACAAGTCTAGCTGAGAAACACACAAGGAGAAATAAAAGACAGGCATATGATTCAGGCCATGCCAGAGTTACATCCAGAAGTGTACACAGGATCAATTCACAAGGGCTGTGGCATCCATCTAAGTAATATGGGAAGCACAACTACTTGGGTCAGAGAGTGGGCAGGACCTTTTATGCATGGGAGGTGCAGAATAGAATGAGAGCACCTTTCGCTATGCAGAACAGTAACTGTAGGATCTCAATCAACACAACACACAGGCAAACCAAGGAACCTTGAAATACCAAAAATCTGCAAATGCACTTTAAAAAATAAAGAACTGCTACAAGGCAACAAAAGTTAGTGTCAAGACCCAAATAAAAGGAAATCAGCCAACAGACACTTCTCATGTTCTTGTACAAAACACACAGCAGTAAAGGAGGATATTGCCTCAAGGTCTCAAATGTTAAAAGATCTCCAATTAAAAATGAAGAGCAACAGCACATAATTTGTGAGAAAGAAAGCGGACGCCAGAAACTGTCAACAGCTGTGATAGCTGTCAGATTAAAACTGAACCATCACAAGAAGCAGATACCTGATATTTCTATTCCAGGATTCCCTTGTAAGGCAGCCACTGCATAGCTCACTATGCCAAGAGTGTAACAAACACGAGACACTCCATGTCAAACTAACTGTTCTCAAAAAGTGCTGAGAAGGGGAAAGTGCACAACTGGGTCATAGCATTTAGAAATAACTCTTACCATTGGATTTTGATGGATTCCTATGGAAAATAGAGGAATCTGCTTCAGTCTGACCAGCCCTTGCTTGACTCGAGGATCCACTGAGCTTATGAGCAGCCTCATCCCTTTGAGAATAAAAACATAGGACAACTTTCTTGGTGACTTCACTGTTCTTAACAACAGGGCAGATAGGCAGATGAGATTCCTCCAGCCATATGCAGACAGCTGCAGTGGATGCTTGCCAGCCTCTGCTTGATTGTCAGTGTGGTCACTTTTACAGCAAGACACTGGTTATCCTAATGAAGCTGTCTGCCTTTGGCCACATGAACCACATTCTGAGAAAGCCTGAAGTTAATAAGCTAAATTACACTCCTTGAGACACGTCTGAATTTTAAACAGGCAAGCGGCACAGCCCATGTTGTTAACATAGCAGTTATGTTAACCACCGCACTTTGGAACTCCCCTCCAAAGATGCATGCAAAAGAAAATGAGAGTCACAGAAACCAGAACTGTTCAGACATAAACCAAGTGCCATTTGAACCACAACATTTCTGTTTCCCACAGGAACAATGAAAAGGGAAAGGCAAGCACCTGAAAGCCATGCACCTGCCACCTGATTACCTGAGAATATAAGCAAGGTAGCTATTGTGGCTCTTGGCTGACCTGACGGTGCTTTCTAGGGAGACAGTGGATTCCCCAAGGGTTGTGCGATACATATTTGGCTCTTCTATATATGTGTTGTTACAGTTCAGAGAGCGCTGAAGAGGAAAAAAAAGACACAAAACAATAGTGAATGATCTTACCAAACCCCACATTACCCATGAATGTAAGTTTTGAAGGAACCAAATGGGTTTTGACACTGAGGAAGAAAATCCTTTACTCTCCAAAGTTCTAGTTAAAATAGTAGTCAAAACTTCTGAGAGAGGCCATTAGTAATCTTTGTACAGGTGACTGGAAGCAGTCAGACAATCCACTTAATTACAGGCAAGTCACCTGTAAGTTCATTTTAGGTAACATTTACCACTAAAGTGACCTTTTTTCCCAGTGTTTGCTCCTTACAGTTAATAAGGTAGCTCTTGTTGCAGTGGAATCATCTGGAAGAGGCTTCTTCCCAGTTAGAGTGTTCTTCAAGTGCTTCCTGACTTCTTTGTCAAATACGCAGTGGAAGAAGAAAATGAACAGCCCCTGGATCATTTTAGAGAGAAGAATAAATGTAATTGATCCATTACTACCAAACTGCAAACAGAGGTACTGGAGAACAGCCATTCTGAAACAACTCCTGAATTCTAGTTTGTAGTCCATGATTTCAATAGCAATAACTATTTTCCGTCTTTGATGGAAATGGTGCTGATTGATTTCCTAGGACCTCTTCATAACTGGCTTCCAAGTTCAAATGTGAGTAAGGTCTAGGAAAACATACAAAATGATGTGTTCCTCCAGGATTTACAGAGCTGAGTTTGTGGTAGGTGCCACCCTCCCTCACTGTTTGGGAAGAAACTTTCTTCTCCAAATATCCAATAGGGACCTCTGTGTCCCACCCATTGGAAGACACTGCAGGGAGTTTCAGGGTTGTACTTGTACCAAGATTTTATTACAGCGATGATAAAGACAAAATCAATAGCAGCACATAAAAAACATCACAGCCTTTAGCGAAAACCTCTGGAAATGGGGAACTTCTGTATAAGTGTCCTGAATACTTTTGCTGAGAGAACTTTAGAAAGCCTTCTGAGATGTGGAGAGATACTGTGGGCAGAGAGGTCCCAACTGTTGTTGACCCATATGTTCTTTGGTTCAGCCATAACTCCTGGTGGGAATATCATTAAAATCCCCAGGGCTGGGCAGTTGTTGGCTTCTAGAAACGCACATTCACAGCTTTTGCTGGGGGTAGAGAGCATGCACGTGTGTGCCTTCAGATATGTTTGCTCTGAGGGAATTCATGCAGCTGCCAAATTGTTATCAATTTTGGTTGGAGATATAGTATATAGAAGCCAATCACTTGTGAAGTTGCAGCTGTACCAACATCACAAGATGATTTCTGACAAAACAATTGACCTAGAGTAACTTTCAACTTCAAGCTCACTTTCTAAACTTTCAATCACAAGTGGTTTTAGCTGGCATTAGCACTTTGGGATTATTCATTAATAAAACTCACATAAATGTCTCTAAAAATACAAGTTCAAAGAAGGCATTGACGTGAAACGCCACATACCAGGCAAGTTTGGAGAATTCCAGCTTCCCTCCCTCTCATCAGGTTTATATTTAATTTAATAGAAATTAAATTGACTTGTGGAAGCCTTGGTTTACAGCCTGAGGAGGTGTGTTGTGCTGCAGCTGACAAGAGTGACCTGCTAGCAGTAGCTTGTCTTAATACTGCAGGCAGTTGCCATAACAGTTACTGCCATCCTTGGTCACGTTCAAATAACAATCAACATGAAGCTTCATGACCACTTCCATGCCAGGTCTCCTACAAATAACTACTTTCTGCACCTTTAATCACCAAGTGTGTACACTAGGACAAGCAACCCAGTAAAACCTTAATGCAATCAGTTGTATTTGAAAACCATTATTTGACTAATTTCCTTAGACAATAACTGAATTTGTGAAAGCCTTGAACTCTTAAGCCATTTACTCTCAGTGAAATAAACCAGTCTCTTGGTTGTGATAGCAACAGAACAACTGTTAGCAATGAACACACAGAAGACAGTAACAATAATTTTGTCTCTAGAAAAACAGAAGTACAATTACCTACTGTTATTTATCTGTCACAAGTTGCAATAGTGCAGCACTTTAGAATGACTAAAGGTGAGAGATGCGATTACTCAAAGTTATGGGTTTGGTAAAATGAACCCTCTCCTTGAGAAAAGAGAGCAAAAATTGTACTTCTCTTATCCTAAGTCAGCTCACGTTTAGGAGGTTTTTGAGGTCTGAGTGCAGCAGCATGCTCACCCAGGTCTGCCATGGACAAGACACCACCCAACTTACCTGCAGGCAGCTGAAAATGGCAAAGAGATAGTGAAACATCATGACATCGCAGTTCACTGCCATCAGCCCCAGCAGCCACGTAGCACTGATGAGCAGTAGGAGCACAAACGCTGTTCGCAGCCCAGAGCTGTAAAGCAAACACAGACATTTGCAGCATGACAAGATACAAGAGTATAGCCCAACTTCCCTGCACTTCCTGGGTGCTGTCATGTGCCCAACAATTTGGCAACTGGAAAGGCCCTTTGGGAAAATCAGGGCAGTGTTCCCCAGCTCCCCATTCCCAACTCTCTCACTGCACTACTCAAAGATTTAGCAAATTCAGGTTAAAAAAAAAAAGGTGATTTCTTTTCAAGTTTGTTTCCAAGGTTTTCTTCAAACAGGCCAGGCTCTTTGCCAAGCCCACGCTGTTCAGCCTTGTTGACTCTTAGGAGGAGATCTGGGTGGTAAATAGCCACATAAGTCTCATTTCTGTTTGTCAAGTTCACTCTCACATGCCTTCTCAACGTTACAGCTCAAGGTTTTGGATCCAGGGGTATACTCGTTTACTTAAGAACATTATTTCCACAGATACTTTCAAAAGATGGTCACCATTCCAGTGGCAAAACATTTGCGTTATGAGTAAAATACCTGCCCCCCATTAAGTAGCAATTATACTCTGTTTGCTTAAGATTTAAAAAAGAAACTTAAAGAAATTCCCCAGCAGCCAGGGCTGAATAAATAGCTAGAAGCAGCCTTTTGAAACCTCATACAGCTGCCTATTTGAAAAAAGTCAAACTAGAAAAGGGTCTATCCTGCCACTAGCTAATCACGTTTCAGTTCACAGGTAAATTCTGAGCTTTGGGCAAAACACATTAATGGGAACAGGCTGCCCCAGTGGCTCGGGAAGGCGGCAGGTTGCAGCTTGCAAGGCTTTCTGCTCACCCCATGGGGATGGGGCTGGGGGAAGCTGGTGCTCAGCATGGGAACCTCAATGGGTCTCTGCGACAACATGGCTGGTAACCCAGGCATGCATGAGGGGAGACCTCTCTGAGCTACGGGTGAGCATGGGGACACCCAGAATTAAGTCTACCTGGGCATGCCATGGGTAGAGGTGAAGTGACAGTGTAGTAGGGTGTGTGATGAAAGATCTGGAAGGACTGTAATGATACCATCTGGAGACCAGAGCTTTCCCTCTCCCCTTCCTTCTCCTGCCTACACTTGCTGGTGGTGCAGAGCATCATGGTGGAGGTTTTCAGAGCCTCCAAGGGAAGCCCATGAGTAGGTGCAGCTCCAATTGCTTCTGCCAAATATCTGTTTTATCTCCTGCTCCAACACTTCCTTTTAGGCAATTCCATCCCTTTACTGTTCCTGGCAAGAACTTTTTTTGCAGCTTTTTGGACCTAAACTTACATGACTCCAGTTTTTTCAAATGAGCGTTGCCTTCGCCTGCATGATGCCCTCATTGCTAGTATAAAGATGACAGCATTTATCTGAAAGGGAAATAGAAATAACAGCATGGATTCTTTCTGTACATTTGTTAAGAGCTCAATTTTCAATGAAAATGCAATTTTTATCCTAAAATGGTTCATGATGCCAAGAATATTTTTCCTTTAATTTACTCTAAGTTCCTAGTACTCTCTAAGTTCCAAGATTAATCTCCTTGGAAGCTAACACAGAATCATACAATCACAGAATCAACCAGGTTGGAAAAGACCTTTAAGTTCATAGAATCATAGATCATCAAGCCCAACCTTTATCCCAGTACTGCCTAGTCAAGAACATCCTGAGAATTGATCTGGATGAAACCCAGTAAGATGGCCCATTACAAAAGAGGCTTGAATGAAAGATACAAAGTCAGGAATGGTTGTCCTTGTCCACACCAGAGTCCACTCAGCCCAGCATCTTCTTTCAGCTGGGTCAAACCAGAATATCAGAATACAGTAACAGAGCAACTACACACTGGTAATTCCTCTGAATGCTTCTCCATGGAACAAAGCAAATGAGGAAAAATAAATAGGTTTCTGGACACACAGCCACTGCTCCACAAGCAAACTTCACACTGGCAAGCGGCCCCCTGATTTTCAGGAGCTTAGCTCATGTCTTATTTGTTTTAGCAAAAGAGACAAGCTCAAGTACATCGGCTTCAAATGTAAAGAATATATTCTGAGTACTGTTTGACAAAACATGAAAAGACAGCAGTAAGGAAAAGACAGCTCTGGATGCCAACTCCACCATACTTACAACTACAACAATTATGATGGGCCCAGCAAAACTCCAGATAAGGGTGTCATGAACAGACAACCAGCAGAAATCAGGGTTCCCATAACCTTGTGGATCCAGACCAACAGCAAGCCCTGGGTCACAAAATGGAGAGAAAGTACATCAGAAAGGTGCTGCTGAGATCTTCTACATTTTCAAATCACTGTCTGACAAACAAAATGCCAATGGCAAAGTGTGTTCGCCAGGACAGACTGGGAAGTCAAAATCAAGGCAAATACTGAAGATAAAACTTCTGTAAATCACAATCTTTATATCGGTCACTCCATATCAAACAGTACTACAAGGTTTGCCCACCAGAACAAAATTCAGCTGCACAGAAATGACAGCAAATGCAAGTCCCAAATTAATTCTGTTTCAGCACACTTTTACAGTCATACACAGTGAGATGAAGCCTTGAGGGTGAGTGACATGTTGAGGAATTTCAATAAGCCTATGCAGCTGAATGACATGAATCATAACTGAGGAGATGTCAATGCTACAACAAATAAGTACATTCTTAACTGCCATGAGCTTGATGTCACTAAAATAGCACCAGAGACAAAGGAACCTGGTAACTCACAGGAGTTAACTGCTTGAGCTCAGGTGGGATTCATTTTGAGCTGCCATCTCAGGTACCTGACTTTCAGTGCTGTTTGAAATGGAGCTTGCTAATGCCCCCGAGGCAATTGAGTTAAGAACACACCTTTTATTGTTTTATTTTTCAAAGCTTGGACAATTCCAAGGGAGCCTCTGAGTTCAGCCCCCACCTGCTGATTTACAGTGCTGTCTGATACGGTGACCTACACTTCACCCATATGGTGATGGACTGGAATTGCTGCCTTTGACCTGCAAAATCACAGAATCATAGAATGATTTAGGTTGGAAAAGACCTTTAAGATCATTGACTCCAACCATTAACCTGGCACTGCCAAGTCCACCTCCTCCACAGGACTTTTTCTCTAGACTCTCCACCAGCTTTGTTGCTTTTCTTCAGACATGCTTCAGCATGCCAGTGTCTTTCTTGAAGTGAGGAGCCCAGAACTGAACACTATTATAGGTGCAGACTCACAAGTACCCATTACAGGGGATGATCACTGCCCTGGTCCTGCTGGCCACACTATTGCTGATACAGGCCAGGGTGCTGTTGGCCTTCTTGGCTGCCTGGGCACAAGCTGCTCATGTTCAGCAGCAGTCAGTCAGCATCCCTGGGCTCTTTTCTGTTGAGCAACTTTCCAGACACTCTTCCCCAAGCTTGTAGCATTGCATGGGGGTTGCTGTGACCCAAGTGCAGGACCTCGCACTTTGCCTTGCTGAATCTCATACCACTGCCTTCAGACAATCAATTCAGCCCATCCAGATTCCCTCTGTAGAGCCTTCCAACCCTTCAGCAGATCAACACTCCCACACAGCTTGGTGTCATCCCAGGCACTGACAGGCCTGTACTTCCCTGGATCCTGCTTCTGGACCTTCTTGTGGGTGGCTGTCACATTTTCAAACCTCCATGGTTAGCCAGGACTGCTGATAAATGATGCAAAGCGCCTTGGTGAGCATGTCTGCCAGCACTCCAGTTGTATGGGTCATCACACCATGATTACATCTGTATCATTGTTTTTCTGCTGCACAATGGCTTCCAGCTCCTCCTATTTGTTGCCCATGCTGCATATACTGGTGTAGATGTGCTTCAGCTGAGCTATTGATCCCTCCACCTTTTTTGGGTGAGAAACTCTAATTTCTGTGTGACTATTCTCAGGTGCTTCTGTGGTTTCTAACCCAACAACAACCCTTGCATCTTTGCAGTCACATGGAATGTGGGCTCTCCATCCCATACCTCCACTGAGATGGTGGAAAGAAGGACTTTGCTAGCAAACCATCCATCAAACACCAGTATGCCACCCTCAGGCTTATCTGTAGTGAGCCTAGTATTATCCTTTTCCCCGTTCAAATGTAGTTTAAAGCTCTTTCAATAAGTTTGAAAGACTAACTTATTTTTCAATAAGTTTGAAAGACTAACTTATTGAAAGAGCTTTAAACTACATTTTAAAAGAGCTCTAACTCCTATGAAAGATCCTTTTCCCCCCTTTGAGTCAGGTGTACCCTGTCTGCAGAGGTTTTTCCTCTTCAAGACACAGAAATTGATCCCTACAAGGCCTATGGCCAATGACATATGGTAAATGGCTGCAGCATGTTGTCTGGGCACAGGGGCAACCTACTGCGTTGAGCGTATGTCCTGACTCAGGGAGGCAGCCAAGGCTGATGGCAGTGCTGTTCTCTGGAGGAATTCATGTGCATTAATGAAAGCCTTTCTGAACTGAAGCCTGTGTGCTTGGATGAAAAGACACCGAAAAAGGGAGAGGTAGCTGTGTTTCACTCTTGCTGCTCAAAGCTGGCCCACCGCCAATAGGCACATCTGGTACAGGCTTCCAGTCTATGAAAATTAAACTGACTATTTGGCAAAGCAGAGGATATTGGATCTGTTTTCACTGAAATATGGAACGAGGTAGGACTGGGTCTCCCTCCCTGCTCCCACTGGCCCTTCCACCACCCCCTTCAGAAGTTGCCATCCAGAGTTAGCCATAAATGATTAAGGGACCATAAAGTATTTTATACAGATGCAATTCTATAGACACAGTCTGTTTCCCAGGACTTGATTTCCCCGTTAGTGGGACTTAAACTACAGTTTGAACAAACGTCTGGCTCTAAGGGTAACTGGCAGACAGAAACATTTTTTCACTCTCAGAATCCTACCCTGGAGTTCTCCATAAAACAAATGAGGCAAGTTGCAGTCTTCAGTTCCATGGTTCAAATTTTACTGCAGTCAACAATATGTGAAATAACACCTTACCCAAAGGCAGAATTAACCCAATGCAATTCTGTCACACACAGAATTGTTCTAGCCCATGAGTGAAATGCTGCAGCCTGGCTGTCCTGAGCACACGGAGTGTGTGAGCTGTGTGACGGCTCACTGATATTTGCAGGATTTGGGGCTGGTCCTATGGCCAAGCATCCTGTGGGGACCAGCAGCCATCCCAGGACATGCCAAGAACCTGCCATGGGGAGGTGCTGCAGGAGGGGCATGTTTTAACCCTTCTGAGCTCCTGCAGGGTCAGCAGGCTGCTGAGGGGCAGCCTCACCTCTCTCCTGACACAGCACCTCACTTAGTATTCTCAGCAGATCTGGAAAGTGACATTTTCTGGGGGCACTGGTTTTAGGGCGATGTAAGAATCTGTTTTAACGTGAGCACTGCAGTCTCCATGGCAAAGCAGTTACTGCAGTTACATGCCAACTGGTTAGTGTGTTGCCACAAAGACATGCAGAACTGGAGGGGTCCTGCTGGGTGCCAAATCCAGCCCTTTGCTCCTGACACAAGGAAATAATAAAATCCCTTTCCTAGACAGCTCAAACTACATTTTAAAATAAGTAAGCTTAAAGCAAATTTAAAATGCTTCACTATCACTCTCCCTGAAGAAATATTCCAGATCCACACTCTTTTGGATGGCCTTCTCCCAACTCCTATCCTATCTGTGCTGTGATGAAATATGGCTCTTCTCTGTTGGAGTTCTTCTCTGTTCCCTACGTAAACATTTTACTAAGCTTCCCCCTCTCCTAAGGTCAAGGTTCCCTTCAGCAAGTAGCCTGGTCCCATCACAGATGCCTTAGGACCACTATGTTCCAGCTTGAAATGAATGTCAATCTGAACATGGAAAACAGAAAAACTAAACAAACAAAACAGAGCAAAGCCACTGCTACTGCAGGTTCACTGTTTTTCAGGACAGCTTTGATAATGATGAAATGGGCTAGATAGTTATCTCTCAAATAAAACATAAAAGCCATCTGGATGTCCAAGACTAACATTCCTTCCTGTACCTAGACTTTTCCACTATTAAGAAGCACACACAATCCTTCTCTCACAAGGCAATTTAAAAGAAATTGTGTTTAAGATGCATGTTATGAAGTTGGGGCCTTTTTACTGTTTATATACTAAAATTTATAAAAGAAGCTTATTTAAAATATGTACAGTTACAGAGCTATCCAGAGGCAAAAAAATCCCACATTGTGCTATTTATGATGAAATAATTTTCTCTTCAGATGATTTCTAAACCCGGAAGGGCAAACTAAAAGCGTAGTTTGCTTTATTCTTGTTTACAAAATCCTCTGACTTGCTCAGTAATAAGGATCTGACTTTCAATGAACAGCAAATTCAATAGATTCAGAGATCACTGGAGACAACAGGGGGCTGCAACTCACAGTTTTAAAAGTGCAAAATAGTTCCACATCACAGAGAACAATACGTAAGTGGAAAAATATAAATATGGCATACTTGTAAGATTTAGGTTGCATAACACTGCTATTGAGAAACTCTGAATTAATATAAAATTCAGGAGAGAAACTAAACATGAAACACAAAATCCTTCTGACAAAAGTCTTTTAAAAAGTTACGTTCTGAAACGCAAATTGTTTATTGCTATTTAATGATAATACTGCTCTTCTGCTAGGAATGATGCTGCCAATTACATGATTTCACTTAGACGTTTCTAAATGTACTCGGTAGTCCTGTGTGTACTGATAAAAGTTACACAGGTCTGAAACATCTCAGAAGTCCAAGGACAATTTCCATTTAAAATGTCAGGGATACGTCTATAGTGGCAGAGCCTTCTGGATTATGTCTTCCACTGTGTTCTGGGTAGATTCATAGAAGTAGAAATTATTTATGCATGAGGTGATGTAGAAAAACTTACTTTACCGTTTCTCCAGAGAGAGAAATGACCTCTACTAATCTATGCTATGTTTTGGTATTACACTTTCCTAAGTCACACAGGAAAAGCCCCATATATTTTTAAGTCTAACTTCTTCCATAATATTTTTCCAAGTGTGATATTATTTGTTTGACCTGAGAGACATCTAAACCTCTGCCACTGCTGACAGTATGTTGTTATCCGTAAAAATAAAAGTAATTGGATAAAAGTTAACTGTCTGCCCATGATCTGGTTTCCCATATGGCAACAGATACATGCTGAAAGAGTTGAACCAAAAACCACACCAACTGTTCTGTGAAGTGCACTTCCCAAGGAGCTGTCTGCCTGCATTAACAAAGCTCCATGTGCTGCACTGGAAATGTCTGACTGCAAAAATAAGCATGGTGAGGGTGGAGATGGATGTGCTCGTGTGGATCACCCTGGAACAGTTTAAAAGATTACTGCCTCCAGCTTTTCATTACTTTTCCTTAACTGGAAGTTATTGGCTTTGTATCTGAAATGAAGTAAAAGGCTGCTTGAGTATTCTCAGCTCATTTTTAAGCCAAGTAAAACAGAACTGCTGAAATCCCTTTCAGGGAACATTTACAGCTGGTTGAGGGTAGGCAATGGTAATGTCCAGTGAAGGGCAGTAAATATCCTGGGGGCAGCATTGGGTTCTGAAGCCACTGCAGCTTCCTCCCTGAGAGACCATGTGTCCATATCCTGAGGTACCAGCACAGGGAAGAAAAATCTCTGAAGGCTACTGGCAAGTTGTTAAAATACTGTTATTCCCAAGCAAAGTTATCAAATCCTGTTTTAATCTGTATGCGATTATGCTCATATTATTGTAAAACCGTCAGCATCACTTCAACTGGGGAAGCAGACATGTGGTACACAGGTCTGCCAAACTCAGAATGACTTCTGCTATACATGAGTTGGTGTTGCCCTCATTCAGGAAAACACTGAAGTGACAGCAGCAGTTAAGTGCATTCATAGCTGGGCTGGATCAGGTAACTTTCCTGAATCTGGGCAGTGAAGTTAGCAGGAAAGGGAAGGGAAATGGTATTGGGGTAGTTGAGGGTACCTGTTATGATGGCAGGAATGCCCCAGCCAACGACGTAGTAGAACCGCATGTGCCCAAAATTGATGTTCCTCACTTCGGTCAGCATCCGGTAGATGTGGAGCTGCTCCACAAACATCCATGCAAAGGTGCTCATGTAGAAATAATGCAGGAGGATGGCAATCACAGTGCACACAAACTGCAGAAGAGAAAGTGCAGCACTCTTAGAGTTGCTCTTCTGAATCACAACTCAGTGAGTCACCGGCACCCCTGTGCAGCTAAAGGCAAGTGTAATAAAAAGGTTTTGGCAGAACAAATACACTGCCATTAATGAAGCTTTTCAGTCTCAGAAAAGCTGTTCATGTTGTGAAAACTTTTTTTATTTATTTTTTTAAAACTGTGTGGCCTGGTCTGTGTCTGGTTCAGCTCTACCTTATCAGCCCATCATGCTTTTGGTTGTTGGCCTTGCCCTCCACATTCTGTGGATAAGTTCTCTGTGTATTTGCTGCTGAAGTGACAATTTTGCTTATTCTGACTGAATTCCTTCTGCTCGCAGGAGGGACAGGGCTGACAGAGCCCCCAGTTCAGAGCAGGAGATGGGGGTGCTCCTATGAAGGCTGCAGACCCTCTGCCCTGCCTCGTGTATGAGTCTTGCCTGCATAATGCCACTGCAATGAATTCAGCCACAGCACGTTTAACTGCATCAGCTAAATTGGTCTCACTGCAAAGCCAACATATTGCTCCCAAGAACAGCCACCCTCAGCCTTGCACTGACTTGGTGTCTCCTGTTCTCACATCGTGGGCCATCCTATGGGTTTTTCTGCTACCTCATGCTTTCCAGAGAGAGGTATTTCTCTGCAAGGAAGTGTGCTATTTCGGTACAGTTTTGTTTTGTTTTCAAGTAGACCATGTTTTGTGCCTGGTATCAGTAGATAAAGAAAACTACAAAGAAACTCTCCTTGTGCTTGGCAAAGGTGGAGTGAAGCTGAGAAAAGATCTTACATTTTCAGTTTAGGACCACTCCTTGACGAAGTCCTTGCTCAGAAAAACTGGGGACAGAAATCCATGAAGCTTCAGCAGAAGAAAAGTGAACATGCTAAACATGAGCAATGGGTGATCTGTAGGCTTTAACCAAAGTCCTTTCTTTGAGGAATTTTCAGCTAAATGAAATGTCTGCCTCAAAAATAAGCAAAATGTTATGTGATCTTATCATCTAACCTAAGACCAGAGGACCATTTTGCTCCTGTGTCTGTGTCTTAGGTCTGTAAAAGTCTTTTTCATCTACAGCTTGTTTTCTGGGACTCTCTTAAAAGGAAAAAAATAGTGAGAAGCAAAAGCATGGATGCATTCATGGGGACAGGTTTCAGCCATCTCTTTTGTCCCTGCAGCTCTGCCCTTCACTGATGAAAGACTGAAGACCTTGCACATCTATACTCCAACAAGTCATGGAGGATGGCTGGTTTTTATCATTAGACTAAAATGATGCAGCCATAAGTAGATCACCACCTACTCTTCAGATCAATCTGTTACCCAGCATCAGAGTATTGGACTAGGAAGTGGGAGAGTGGTTCCTAGGCTCTCCCTGGCTCAAGCAGGGGGGGTCAACCCCCTTCTCATCCACTGCAGAAAGCTCCCCTAAGCACCAGGCTGTAAGATATTCTGGGTCAAGAAATGCTCATCTCTACCCTCCTCTTGAGGCTGCACTACTTGCAGTCAGGCACAGAAGTCATGAGGACAAACAGAAAGCAGGCTAGTGCTGGCTGGACAATTCACATCTTCGGCTAGGAACAAGGGGATCTGGAGCTTCCAGCCCCAGGCTTGGATTTGGTTTTATCCTGAGTCATCAGAACAAAGTGGACCACTCAGCTCTGCCAGGCTGAGAGGAGCAAAAGTGAAGTACATCCTGAAACCAAAGAGACCAAGGATCCTTAGTGTGACTTGGAGTAAGAACTACAGTGAGCAAACCGGTAGCTGAAGTCATCTTTGTCACTAAATGGCTACCCTGAAATCTTGCATTTCTGTACTATCTGCTAAGCAGCTTTCCCTCCCAACTTCACAGTTTGATGGATAAAAACAGGAATGACCACAAGTATCTAATACCTGAATTGACTCACAATTAACTTTCTCTTTTAGAAGCAAAGCTAAAGGGTTTTGCCAAGGATCTCTTGATAAACTTGAATTAAGACCACTTTGTGTAACCATTTAATTTTTGTTTCAAAATGCTCTGCATTGTGTTTTGGAACCTTCTGTTTCCATGCAGCACTGACCCTGCTTTCATATTTTGGCACGATTTTTTAGTTGTTTTTTTTTTCATGGTATAATGCTCAGAAACATAAGTTTCCCTGTTTAACTTTGCTGTGCAAAGGAATCATAGAAAGACTGCCAACTTTCTGGATTCATTTACTGCAGCAGCTTTATTGTAACACCAAGCATTATAGAAAATGCAGCTCAGCAAATAAAAGACCTTTCTTCCTTCAATGCAAGCAGGGCTTTTTTTGCTCCTATTCCCACATGCATGTAGTTGACTGCTGCCCTGAACATTACCTTTTTCAGGTACGAAAAAGAAAGAAAATAAATCACTTTATATCAATAGTCCAGAGAAAGATTAAAACCTCACCCAGAAATGTGACTGTTAATTTACAGAAACCCATAAAAACCAGGCTGGGTGCCAAGCAGTGGAGTGTTATTTGTGCTCCAGCATTCTTTACCTCCTTATGTTCATCAGTGCATGACTCGTTAGACAACTCTCATTCCACAGAGACAGATGAATAATTGTCTCAAGTAGAGGTGGCTTACAGCCCTCCTAACTTCTCAAATGGACTGGGTAGGTTGTAAGGAGTGGCTTTCTGCTGTATGAAATATGTTTTGTAACTTAAAAATCTTTTTAAGTGGGTTAAAGCTTTGGGGTGTTTCACTAAGTCCTTGTAATAGTACAAGACATCATCACACCATGAGCCCCGAAACATGAAAGTGAGAAGGAGCAAAAAGAGAACAATCTTACCAAGTACAACCAAGTATTTGTGGTATTGCTGTAATGACCTGTTTTCCTTCTCTTACAAACCTTTACTTGGTGCTTCGTGATATACAAAGTATCTGCATATAATATCATCTACTGCATAACTTTTGGTAAGATTCTGCAGGGATGTGGGCTTGGCTGCCTGCTTCTCAGTGTTTGTGTCAGAGAAGTGAAAAAGGATGAATTCCTTGCTAGTGAAATGCAGTGAAAAAATAGTGGTGTGCTCAAGAAGTCATGAGAAAGGTCAAGTTACACAGAGTGCTGTGAATCAAATGGCAAGGTGAGTTCATTTGAACCACGTCACATTAATATGCAAGCTTGTATATTATGAAACAAAGGCAACATGGATCACACATGATGTGAGACCATATCCCAGAGGTCACTGCAGAAGATCTCAACATAACAGCAGATAAGGGAACAGAATTCCTGGTGCAGGGATGAATCGGAATACGGGACCAGGCATGACACTAGCAGCTGGGAAGCTCCATCCAGTTTAGCGTTCACAATTTTTCAAAGGATAAAGTGGGGAAACAAAGCCCAGGAAAAAATAAAAGCAAAAGAGTAACCTGAATCTTGGAAATTGAAGAACTTGAGCAGCTTAATTTTAGTCAGTTTTCCAAAAGAAATACTGTTAAAGAGAGGGCTTCCTGGGAACATAAGTTTTATATGAGAGGTCTCTCAAACTTACCAGGAAAAGGTCTTGACAGCACTCAGTTACTGCAAGCTGAAATTAGCCAAGGTCAAGTACTTTCTAAAATGTATATTGTAGCTCAAATGGGTATTAGAATCCAGGTGATACTTTAGGCTTAAGTTACGCAGCAACTGAGGCTGTATGGTTAGGCACCATGGTGCCATTACCATAACAGTGATCATACTCATTGAATGTAGTCATATTTTCCCCATTTCTTCTGCTTGAACAATGTGGAATCAGCATGGCTTTTTGTTCATGTGTGTGCATTTTTTACCACAAGATTGTACTTTTCTCTCAAAATTTAGATTAAACATGTACAGTAATGGATTTCTAGAAAATAAATGTTCTTCAGAGTGTTCAGGAAATCCCTAACATAATATTTGAATACTTTGCATATCTGTCACGGACATACTTTTTATTGCATGTAGTCTCCCATCTGTCTACAGCCTGTTTGGTACAGGCAACTGTAAAGCCTGGCAGTGCTGGAACTCTTGCCTGCTTTTCTCCTACCTGTCTGCATGGCAACCATGACTTTTGAGACTGGTGGTACTAAGGAGCAGCAGCCACATCAGATATAATGCTAAACAGTTAAGATAGAAATGAGGTCCTTGTACAGAACACACACACTTCATATGTGGTGTGTATCTCCTATTCAGCCCCTTCATAGCTTGTGTTTCTTGACATGCACAATGCTTGGAGGTGCTTTCACTAAAGCTCTGGCAACAGATACGATAGGCTGAAGCCAGCAATCACTGTGGCTAGAAAGCACAAAGCAAAGCAACAGGTTTCCTACTGATTTTTGGATGTAGAAAGTTGTCTCATACCTGGCAAGTGGTAGGTAGAAGTTGCAATATGAATCTCCCCCCGCCCCAGTTTAAAGCTTGACAACAATTCTAGCAATAAGCACAGAGTAACTCTTACTGGGTTTTCAGTCTGGTTGATTCCAATGAGAAATACGAGCTCAGAAAAGAATAGGGCAGCCACCAGGTTTTTGTGGATACTGTGCAAGTTGGAACGTAGTGTGCGGATTAGGACCAGCAGTATAAAGGTGATCAGCAAAGCCACCAGTGAGATGGATACGGTTGTGTAGGTGACGATCTTCAGAGGAAGCACCTCCCCATTCTGTAGAAGAAGATTGACAGGAATTGTGTGAGTTTTTCCTTTTTTTTCTCCTACAATAAAATTTACTACTTGGAATATCAATGTTTTCATTACTACTGAGCCAACATACAGATATGCTTTAGGACTAATACAAGTGGATGATGCTACCTCCTAAATCACTCTACATGTTGAGTGTGTATGGGTAGCACCCAGAGTGTGCATCAAGCAGGTAAGAAGCTCCTTTCAGCAGACTGAATGATGAGTGCTATCAGGCATGGGGCAACACACTGCAACATGGGATCAATCCACTGACAGTGTTCTGAGTCATGCTCAAAGCTCAAGCTCTGGATCAAAGACCTTGAAAACCAAAGCCCTTGAAAAAACAAGCCCTTGAAACCCAAAGCCCTCAAAAGTCCTGAGCCTGACATCACTGACCTCTCGTTTTGAAATGTCCATCAGGACGGCAAAGCTGGTTATGTGGTTGCACTGGCAAGCAATATGGCTCTGGTTTCTGGAAAACAGCTCACATCCTCTGGAGGACCAGGCACCTGAACCACCAACCCTGTGTGGAGAAAAGGGATTCCTGAGAGCCATCCTCTGACCCCCCCATACCTCCTGCTGCGATCGTTTTCCAGGACAGCTCTTGCTCCACAATCAGAGAGGACTGTAAGCACCAAGATAGAAATATTTATAGCTGTCACCTGCCTGAAAGAGTATCATCAACTTAAAAAGCTTTCGGCTGCAGTAGTTTCTGACATGACAGCTGGCTTCACTGGGTTTAGAACAAGCTGGTTTGAGTTTAAAATATTTCAAGACTGCTTCTGGGTCAATGACCACACAAGCAATATGGGGAAGTGACTGCACAGAGCAAACTGGCTGTTGAAAAGGTGGAAAATAACAAAACCACGGAGAGATACATGTTTTTTGGTCATCTCTATTTCCATATACCTGGACACTGCTTGCAGAGCTGTTATATGAGATGTGTTTCAGCAATAACGTGATTTTGTTATAAGGTTCCTCTGAAAAGTACACAAGAAAGTGTTAAAACCAGTGAATGATACTTCATATTTGGAGATCTCTTGTACTAACACTGGGGAGGAGCTGCTCCCTTACAGCCTTGGCTAACTCCAGTGGCTTCAGAAATTATTTTGTATCAATATTAATTATTCTATTCTGAAATTAACAAGTAATAAAAACAGTCTTGTAGCTACTGAAAGAGATTTTGATTAGACGTGACAGGACATCTTTTTAATTCAGCAATAAAATATTTGTTGAGCAGTTTTAGTTATCACTTTCTCTTGAAAAGTAGTCACTTAAAAACTCTTTCATTACCTGCAGTTTAAGAGCTGCTTTTCAACTGTGGCTCTAGGAAGATGTAACACACACAATGCCACTGAAGTTGCCAGCAAATAGCTAATAGATGAATCACCTGAAAGCTAATGAGTTATTCAAGCCCATACAATGTTTAAAAATTTATGAACAAGGACTTGCCATTCCCTCATAATTGGCAGCATCATCTGTACATACAAGCAAATACACTACTTCACATGCAGGCAAATGGAGCCGTTTATTACTGCAAGCAGATTTCTGATGCCTTTTCGACCCCTTCAATGATATAATCTCCTGAAGCTTTTGAATAGGATGCAAACATTTCCTCGGTTAGTTTGCTCCTTTATTTCCAGCAGAGGATATTGCCTTTTAATGGATTTTTCCACAGGTTTACTAGAAGTTTTGAGTTGCTAAGAAACAAGTTACAACTCTTCCTCTTACCCTAAGCAGACAACATCATCATCTCACTATATACCTGGCTTTATGGTTGGAAATTGCATTATATGTGTAATAGTTACAATATTGTGAAAGCATAATATGCAGAGCGTGTAGTGATTCTCAACACATTTTGTTTTATCCACACCCTTGAAATACTGCCAACAGGACTAGGCTGTTTGCACAGTGCCATAAACAAAACACCTATGAGCATATACAGGTCTTAACATTTTCCACATTTTCAAGAAAAACATACCTTTATCTTTAATTTTGCTGAATACAAGAGACCTAAGTGAGCCATTATCAGAATATTTCATCTTCTTCCTCACACTTCCCTCCTAGAGAGTCAAAAACTCACTCCTTAAGTTCTGTTTATGTAGCATGATTTCTTCCTAACAACTGGAAGAAGTCTAAGGACCCAAAGAAGGTATTTCCTCTCTCTCAAATTCCTCACTAAACCAAATGAAAACGCATGCACAACAGTTGATGGAATGAAAGGTAAGTTGCTTCTTATCAGTGTAACTGTCTTTGAGGTGACTTTTGATTCAAAAATTGAAATTCAAAAATCTATAACCTTTACCCACATAATTTTACCTGCAAAACCTCAGTCCTCCTTTTCACCAACATGAAAACTTGGGCATGTAATTTTTTTGCACTGGCCCTGGTTGAGGCACCAAGGGGTGGGTGCCTGCTTGCCATATACCCTGTCCAGTCACTGGAATAAAACAGGAATTGAATCACTTCCTGGAGATCCCTCCTAAATGAAGAGGGTATGGGGCAATGAGAATCCTGACTTATGAGACTCAGACAAGGCATCAATTCAAGCTCTGGAGTTGGACTATGCCCGTCCAGATACACATCTGTAGGCAAAATCCATAAGCAAATACAAGGAAATGGTGAGAATTATTATTTCTGGGAGAAAACGAACCCTGCAGAGAAACATGACGGCAGTGTGCTTGCTAAAACCACATGGCTAATCCTTTGTTTGAGGAGTTATGATTATTTTCATCTTTCTTAGGCTGAAATGACTACATGGCTCTATTCCAGCAGAAATCAGTTGCCAGCTGAATGAGTAAAAAGGGTTTTTCTCCAGAACTGTCTTCCTGTGCAGAACTTGTCTGCTACTGAGACAGTTGCCATGCATAGCTCTAAAGCAAGTAGGAGACATACGTGATGGAGTGATTCCAGAAGACACAGACGGGCTTTGTTCTCTCCTCTGTTTCCAGCATGGCATACTCCACTATGATGGGCTTTTCCACCAAGTTGGGAGGAAGCTCCCCATCACTGTGAATAGCTGTGCTCACTACAGGAGTGTTAATAATAGGGCGATTTGGCAATCTGCAGAAGGAGAAAAGTAGCACAGTGATCAAAACATTCAAATGCAAAGCACTGATTTGGTAGATTCTGCAAATAAAACATTTCCATTTGCTTCCATTTAGAAAGCAAAGTAGATGCACCATCAGCCTTCCACACAGCTGTGTTTCCAAAAGCTGCTGGCACTACTGACACAGTTATTCTCACACAATGTGCCAGAGGGGGACAAGAGACCATACTGCAGTGACAACTACAGCACAGATGACATCTGGTCTGTATAAAAGCAGCTTTGTCTCCCCTGCACACTCAAAGTGAGTGGAAGAGGGGATCTGCACAATTCACACATGAGTTTGAAGTTTACCTCAAGCTCCTTCGGTCAGGATCATAGTTTTCAGGCAGGAGGTGTCCCAGGGATCGGTATATGATGACCATGGCAACAGTACGATGTGTTGAGTCACCTGGGTGTCGCTTCTTTCTCTTTGCAAAAGCACTCTCAGGGCTTAGTGCATCATCGTTCCCCTTAGAGGGTAATTTTTGATTTGAAGGCTTCATTGTAGGCACTGCTACAGAATTAACAAAAATATTAAATTCCTTCAACACAGCCTTGGAGCTACCACCTAAACTGGTAATTTTGCTTTGTGAAGATTCAGAGCTGTTACTGTTGCTATAACTCCAGGCTTACACAACTGAGGATGCTTCTAATGTTATATTTGCTATTTTTAATAACATTTTAGCACACTTCATAGTTATTAGCTGATATCACAAATAATCATTGAACCCTGAATAATCATTTAGTCTAGCTAGAAAATAAGTAATTTCTAAGCTAGAAGATCTGTAAGTATATAAATACTCTGTGCTTGATTTAAGAAGAACATTGAAACACAATGCATGCTATTAAATTGCATGTACCTTATATATGGCAAAACTAGTGTTATGAATACACCAATTGGTCACATGGGATTTCTCTCTGCTAATTCTGCCATATAATCAGCTTTCAGTTTCTTAAAATCCATATTCCCCTTTTCTTGATATGAAAGATACAAGTCATACAATCTAAGGAAAAAGCCATAAAGTTGTATAAGCTTATTAATTATTATGTGTTATTTTCACAAGTGTCACTATTTCCTCATTGGGAGGATATTTTTCCATGATACATGTATAATTATTGCACTTTGAGTTACTCTCTCTGTCTTCCCTTGCCCAAGGTAACTTGTGGTTTCTCTCAGCAATGTCAGGGTACTTCAAAGACACTGGGAAGCAGGCACTTCCTCATGTATTCCTCCTCATCACCCATCTCCCTGCACAGCTCAAGACTTTGTTGTCTAGTTCTGACAACGTATCTCCACTCCCAGATTTGAGTTCTGCATATCTCACACCGCTTCCCTCCATCTCTGCAGGGACCAGGGGACTGCAGCTGTGGGGCTGCAGGCTCGGGTGGGGGGGCGTGCCCATCCTGTCCTGGTGGGAACAGAGGCAGAGCATGTCTCCTACTTTGACAGGGCTGTGTGAGGGGCTGTGAGGAGACCTGACAGACAGGTACAGCCAGTTACACAGCATCGCCCCCCCCCCCCCCCACCCCCCGCCGTGTTCCCACTGCTGCCAGCAGGCAAAATGCCTCTGAAGTATGCACAGCTGCTCCATCCCCAAACAGTGCCTGCTTGTGCAGATGGTCACNTCCCGACCCCCCGCCGTGTTCCCACTGCTGCCAGCAGGCAAAATGCCTCTGAAGTATGCACAGCTGCTCCATCCCCAAACAGTGCCTGCTTGTGCAGATGGTCACCCTGCTCTCACCCAAGTACTACTCTAGCTTCGCAAGCATCAACCATGATCCTTAGGAGCTAGTTGGAATTGCCCTCCAAACAAAAGGGTTTTACCTTTCCTGTCTGAAGGTCTGAACAAAGTATCAGGGAAGACAACAGATGACTCCAGATCTCTTGGATAATCTTCTTTAATCTCGTGAAACCGTGGTATTCTAGCTCCCGTGAAATTAGACTTGTCAAAGATGTCAACAGCAATAACTGGGGGAAGAAAAGTGTTTCCCATAAAACTAACTTCAATGCTTTCAAATAGGATATTGCAACACAATGAAGCATGATTGAAAGGTAAAATGCCTGCAGAACGCAGAGAAGAAATTTAAACCCCAAAATACAAAGTGCAATTTTTCTCAATTAATACCTTAAATGACAACAAAAAGCTTATGTGCCAGCATTATATTACATTTATCAAACTATACATTTATTTTGAAGTCAAAAGGAATTCACAGGACAGTATTTCCTACAGGAAAATACTACTGCAAACATTAGAAATATACAATCATAGAACCATAGAAATGTTTAGGTTGGAAAAGACTTTAGGATCATTGAGTCTAACTGTTAAGCTAACACTGCTAAGTCCACCGACAACCCATGTTCTTAAGTGCCATACGTACACGTCTTCTAAATACCTCCAGGGATGGTGAGTCCACCACTTCTCTGGGCAGCCTATTCCTGCGCTTGACAACCCATGTGATGAAGAAATTTTCCCTAATATCCGTCTTGATGTAGATCACTTTGTTGTACTTCTCCAGCAGCACCTGACTCTGGTTTCACAAAGGCTTTTCTCTGGCCACAGAGTACCTCTGTGTGCTTTGTGTTCCGATTTCAGGCTTGCTTCTTTTAGGGAAGGCTAAATCTGCTGCTTTAGAAATATACTTCTGCATCTGTTAAACTGCACAGTCAGCCAAGCAAAGATAGTAACCTGCATTTTACCTGGGACTATTTAGTCCTCTAGTTCTCCTTTCTCCATGCTAGCAGTTCCTCTCTAGCTCACCTCATCAGCTCTGCCTGTTGTCTAACTGCCAAAATATTTAAAAGCAGCTGAGTTGGCTTGAACTTCCCCATTTAAGACAAGTCATTGAGCGCCAATTTACATGTTCTAATAAAAGTGAAAAGCTGGAAGTCCTGAGGGTAACTCTACACCAAAAGCTGTGATCTGCTACAAGTTTCTGTATGAAGAAATATCCAAGTTAAGATCTGCAAATTCCCGTGTCTTTAAGTAACTCCCAGATGAGCCATTAGGAAACTCCATTAACACCATGTTCACCTGGAAAAACTGTTCAAAAGAAAACAGACCCTTTTCAGGTCAAGCCGCCTCACCCCTCCCAGGATAATGCTTTTTTACCCAGGAAAAGCTGGTGGAAAAAATAATGATTCATAACCTGTAAGAAATCCTGATTTTTGTTTTCATCTCAGCTCAGGCTGGTTAAAATGCTGAGCACGCCTTCTTCTGAGTGTGAAAACAGATAAAAATATTTTGGTCTTGATAGTCCTGAATCAAAAGGAAATACTGCAGGTTTGGTTTATTAAACAGAAACCAAACTGTTTCAGTTTGGCTTAGTTCAACCATTATCCGACGCCCCTGGAGTTGATGCAGGACATTATAAAGTCTGTAGTGCGATTCTCTCATGCCTTTGCTTTTTATGCCATTGTGACTGTGCACACAAAGCACTCTCCAGACAAGTAGTAGGCAAACCTAAATTCACTTCTTGTATTAATGGGTGTAGTTAGGAAAATAAGCTTTTGGGCACATAAGCTACTTTAGATCTGAAATAAAAGCAGCAGCTTGAAAAGCTAAATACAAGTTCAGGCTGATAGTAATTGTGACAACCTCTTAAGGAAAAACTATATAAACTATATAGCTCTGCTGCTTAGGAGGGACCTCTGAAGGTCTGACCTCCTGCTCAGAGCAGAACCTATCACCATCACTTGTTCAGCTCAGGCTATTGGTACCTGGGGAGAAAATGAAATAGAGAGGACAGAGAGAAAATGGGGAAAGAGGCAGACCAGGCTATGGTTGCTGTGCTGCACTTGAACGTATACCATGGGGGCATCTGTGAAGTACATCACAGCCCTGCAAGCACAGAAGCTGCTATTCTGGTTATTGGGGGAGCACTGACTGTGATAGGTGGGAAAGGTGTCCCGGTACATCTGATGTTTCTTTCTCAGTATAGAACCATTCTTGATATTTTGGACCCCAAGAATCTTGTGCTGATGATGGGTTTTGCAAGGCTGGAATTACTATAGAATTTGATTTTTGGGATAGGTTCCAGCCTAGGAAGGCATGTGAAAATCAGAGGTATACGATCAATAGTAAGGTTCTTCTTGGTTTGTGTGTACTGCAGTAATTCTTCAGGTGGTGGTGGTGTGATTCTTTCAAAACCACGATTTACTGTGTTCAGCTATACCAGGTTTTCTCAAAAGGCATTACCTTTCATTACGAACTTTGTCCTTCCCATCATCTGTACACTACTTTGGCTGCAAAGAAATGACACAAGGGAGCGGCGGCACTGCCCAGAGTGAAAACAAATCAGGCATCTCCCAGGAGGCCCCCATGGCAACTGAGAGGTACGGATCAAGGCTCAGTTGACTTGAAATGAATGCACTGAGTGGGCACCTCTAAAACAAACAGCTAGCACCTCTTCCCAGTACATTTTTAAAGATCTAATACAAAACAGCAGTTTTCAACACAGATACTCACTGATGTTAGGGGTAACAATGACAAAAGGTCTCATGTAGGTTTTCTTCATGTTCTGGGCTACGTTGTTGAAGTATTCCTCATAGTGCCTGAGCAGGTGAGCGGTGCCGCCCTCCGTTCGCTGAATTTGCTCCCAGTGCTCCTTGTTGCTGGGGTCCAGTAGAGCACTGCCCACTTTGATAATATTCTGAGAAACAAAGCACAAGCCTAAGCTATGCAGCAAACAGAGCACTGGGTTTCAAGTGAGGAATATGGAAAATGATTGGCATTATGGCCTCAGGTGAGTGTATAATGAAATACTTTAATGCACGCATGTTCAACTGCAGCCATATGAAACTATGCACAACAGTTACTCACCCTGAGGTTTCTTTGTGTTACATAAAGCAAATCCCTCCAAACTTCTTATGAGCAAAGTAAGTCAAAATTGGAGGCTGTAAGGGAAGTACCTAATTTCTTTCCCCTTTATGACAGGAAACCTAGCAAGAAAATACAGAAGGAAAACCTAACCATGTTTTCTTTGTCTCTGAGAGAGACAAGGAAAGAAGAGTGCTTGGTATGTACACTGAAGAACTCCTCCAGAGAAAAAAAGTCATACAATAAAAATCAAAAGAAAGCCATAAATAGCAATATAGTTTTCTCTTTTGTTCTGATTACTCTATTTTTTAGCTTTGTTGATTCCTGGATAATATGCATATACAAACTTGAAAATACGCTTTCATGCTGCTTACAAGTGGTGTTAAAAAGTTCTAGCTGAGGACCTGCCCCTTCTGCCTTTTCTTAAAAGAATATGCAAAGGGACCCTGAGGCTGAATGGCAGAAGACCCCAACAAATAGTGTTAAATGGCTTAATTGGGAAAGGTGCTGAGAAGTTTTTAATCTTGGTGAACATATGAACTACATTGATATGTCAAAACCTAATTCCTAACTAAGGTAGGATTTGCATAAATGATGGTAGGAATTAATCCACTCAAGCTCTAAAACAGGCAAGGCAAATATTTAGGCTTCATTTAGAAGCAGACAGGGAAGATGCTATATTCTCTAGGTACTGTCTGAGGTTGCAAGCATGAACCTGAGGTAAAAGAGGTTGCCAGTACAACTGCCTTTATCTAGGGTGAGAAGCACAACATGGCTCCCCAGGAACGCAGGAACACAGGCTGTACTTGGTACCAGGCTTCCTCAGTGTTTGTGAATGTTATTTATATGCTTTTTGTTATCTATTTTTCAGACTTCTCCTTGAGACTACTAAAAAATAATAAATCCTTCTTCCCTCACGCTCCCTCCGCCTGGGATGTTCCCTCCTTTTTCTCACGAGCTTTACTGATTAGTTTTTAAATTCCTGACCTATCCTAAAAATATTTAGGGAGTTCTTGAAAACAGCGCCTGTAGGAGTTTCAGTGCCAAGCACAGAGAATAATAAATTAAAGCATAACTTTCCAAACCAGTTTTATGTGCTTATTGTTCTTATTTTTACTTAACGAAACACGCTAAAAAGGGTTCCTTCTCAAGACGTAAATGGGGGAATTCATTCACTCTGCAGCCCACAGGTCAAGTTTCTCAGCACAGTGTCTCCGTAGGAAAGGAAAAGCTGAATCTCTTAAAACCTGGTGCACCTAAAATATTAAATGCTTCAGAAGTTCTCCACTCTCTGTTGACTGTACAGCCTGAAGGACTGTCTTAGTTACATGTCCTCCTGCTCCCACCTCCCCCAGGTTGTCCTCTCCTTGTGCAGCTTGGCCTTGCACAAGGTCTTCAAGTTCATCCCGAAGCCTGCCTGACCTGGCTGGTCCTCCTGGAGTACTGTGAGCAGTAACCAGGGTGTAGCACACCTTTGAAGGGAGCCAGATCATTTCTATCCAGCACACGGACATTCTTGACCCATGGAGGGTCATTGCAGCAACCCTAAGCTCCTGGCTCTGCTGGCACATGTCCGGAAGGATGTTCTAGCTTGGACTCTGTGCTGTGCCATGGTTGGGATCTTGGAAATAGTATTGGCAAGCATGGACTGCAGTACACCTGACAATGAAGACAGCAGCAGGATCCTGATATGGATCATCCTATTTCACATTTTCAGACAACAGAAAACTTCCAATGTCTTCCACATCTCACATTTTTCCACCACAACTACATGTTTCCCCCAGACAGGGAAGGTTCTACAGCTTTTACAGCTTGTTCTCTAGAGCCAGGTCTTTGGTAATAACTGGGTCTTCCATTCATGCTCTAACTAACCGAAGCCCTCTGGTATGTGCCTGAATCCTTAAAATATCAATATGGTAAGCATTTCTTTCAATGTACCAAGTCTTTAATAAACATCACTCAATAATTTCCGCACTGAATTCTAAGAAACCTTCAGAGTCAGTAACTGGCTCAGAGTTAGCTCACTGCACTTTTAAATGAAAATGATCACATTACACAGGTTTTCCAACAGACCTGAACATGGTATACAAAGCTATTTTATCCAGGAATAATGCATCAACCTGATTATTTTAATTTGTGGAATTTTGCCTTTGGCTGTTACTGTGATAACCAACTTTCCATTCTAAACTGAGAAGCCTGACTCATTTGTGAAACAGATTAAGCAATTACATGATATTCACTCCACCCTGGTCAAAACCAAATTTAATTACCCACTGCCATAAAACTTTAAAGGGGAACTATAAAGGCTTAGCACAGTATACAGTATTTCTTACCTCATTGAATTCCACGTCTCTTGTGGCTGCCAAGTCAAAGCCTTGCTGCTGGCTCTCATATCGGAGGACCTGGATCATTATCTGGTAAGCTGTCCTCACATCGTTGCCATACAAGCTGTGTGTGTGTTTGGTGGCATTCTGCAGCACTCTCACAATCCGTATGGTTTTGCCTCCATCCAATTTGGTCTCATTGTGGTGTAACTTCTCATTCTGAATCAGAGACAAGAAGGAAGAAAAAGGACAAAGATGGGTTGGGGTTCTTTTTTTCATTCTAGTTACAAAGACAATCATCATTTAGTGATTTTTGGCACAAAGAAGTTGTCTGATCAAAATGCTAGAGAAAGGGTTGACAGGACAACTCAATGGAAAGTGTAACTGAGAGCCAGAAAAGCACAAGGATCCTGATGGGAAATGAGGAGGTTCAAGAACTCGGTCAATAGGTGGAGTGCAGGGACATTAAACTGAAGTCTGCATTGATGAGCATGTACAAAATAAAGGCAAAACTGAGAAAATACAGCTTACCATGATTTTTAGATCCACAAAAGTGCTGGTGGTACAGTTGAAAAGCTCGGGAGGCAGCCAGCCCTTCTCAATGTTACAATGGCGAACTGCATTTCCTAGAAGAAACAGCACAAAAATGGTAAATAATGTCCTGAATTGTGCTGCGTAAATCTTCATAGACTTCAGATATCCTGATCTTTTGGATTTCCCACATTTTCAAGTTTCCTAGAGCTATGCACACATATCACTTTCCAAACTGGGGATTCCTGTCTGAGTCTTCATAAACTATTTTCCTCAGGCTTTAGAGAAAGGTTATGGCAAGCTTCAAGATCTGCCCAACTGCTCTCAGCCTTGCTGCCCTAACGTTCTCAAATGTATTCAGCAATGTAGTTATAATAAATCTGAGCAAGGCTGTGCACTTCCTCAGTACTTCTGTATACATACCCCTGCTCAGATTTCTGTGCAACAGCCCATATAGGAAGACCTCCCGGACAAATGCTGTCTTCAAGTCAAAACATGCTAGCACGTCTGCACGCTGCATGCTGTAAACGCTTCAGCCAACGTGTATAATTCCCTTTTGCCAATTGTGAATGGTCTGTGAGCAGCTTACTGTTTAATTTAGCCTATTATTTAATACTATTTGTCAAATCACTTAAAATGAGACTCTTGGCTGCAGAGCCTTCACAGGGAATTGCAAATTATCCCATTCAAAATTTAGATTGTGTCTAAGCCATTTAATTACTAATATCTAAAGAAGAATTACAGTTAATTGAAGAATACCTAATTATATTATTTCTCTTTCATGATTAGGTGACTACAATTAAGCCTCGGGTTCTTTGTCTGAATATTCTTTATTATAAAGCTTACTTTGAGTGTTCTGTAAAATTCACTTTAAATGAGCAATTTCTCCAAGTACCCTTGCCTGCTTGCCTATTTGCTAGAAGAGACACTGGGGTCAACCACAAGAACAGTGAAGAAAACTTATTTTAATTCAACTTTATACTGTTTTATAATGTAAATAATCTTTACTTACAGAAAGTAATGATCAACTCTATCTCCTAAAATCCTCAGAACAGGAACTTGGTTGACCACACACTGACTTCCCCTCAGTAATATTTCGGGAAGTCAAATAATCACCTATAACTCATTGAGCCTGAGGAGCACTTGCAGCAGAGATTTAGTAGGCTCAAAACTGAGACAGGGTTTCACTTCCCACAGAACAACCTTTGGAAAATATAATCCCAACTTAAAAATGTAACAAATGTTTTCAGGAGCACACAAACCAGGCTGTCATTTGCTTGCTGTACAAAAGACAACTCACGTGCTTTATGAAAGGTGTTTTTCAGCCACCTGACTTATGGGCTAGAGAAAAGATGTCAGGCAGAAAAATACAAGTTCTGCTGTAACTCTTAGCTTTATTAGGCTGCAACACTAGTAAGGCAATCATTGCATAAAGGATTCTCCTCATTTTATCCTTGCCCAGAGGAGCTGTATCACCAAAGAATTTGTGCAAGTTGACGAAGCTAAAAGTTACATGTAAGAATTGCTTGACAAACAGAAATTGGACTGTTTTTTTGAAAATACAGATTTTCTGTTCTTTACATGTGTTTATCTGCTGCACTTTTGTATTTATTTATCGCTACTATTTTCAAATGTATTTTAACAGTTCTTTAGTTTCAGCAAGCTAAACTTGTCTGCTTGCAAATACGCATGAGCAACGCTGTAATCTCCAGACCCGATAAATTAATGCCATTCCTTATGCAGACATCTTTTCACTCTTTCCCCCTCAAACAGGTATGTAAATAAAGTGGTTAATGTTTTACCCAGAGAACTTACCCACTGATCCTTTAGGACATGGCACAGCAGCTGGCTGGCCAAACTTGGTCTGAGGCCACCAAATACCAGCCTCGAACGCTTTGGGACAGCCATTATAAATTACTGAAAGCAGAAAACAAAACCATGCAATTTTGCTGACAAGATAAAAATCATAACAAGAGAGATATTTCAACCTGCCTAAAGGACCTTCCTGTAATTCCCAAGCCCTATCAGGATACCTGTCCTCTGCAGTGCCTTCCAAGCTGCAACCTGTCAGTGGCTCCTTATCCAGCAGCGTCGGCAGACAGGCACAGGCAGAGGAGAGCCCAGGATGATTATGGGGTTCTGAATTTTGCCTCTGCCTATCTCTGCCTGCTCCTTTATTGTGGGAAACCATTTCTCCTTCTTTTCACCCACGTACTGTGGTGAGATGGCTGCTGCACAAGCTTTGTGCTGATCACAGGAGGAGGGGGGGGGTGTGTGTGTGAGAGGAAAGGCAGGATGGGCAAGACAGGAAAGAAAGGCAGAGGGCACCAGGCGCACGACACAGCCTTTGTGGGCAGTAGGTGTGAGGATTCTCTCCCGCCTCTTCAGCTGCAGCACAGCAATACAATGCTGCACTGGCAATGAGCTCACGTTTCAAATAAAATCAGGATAAGCTTGCTTTATTCCAGTTTGATGAAAATTAAGGAAATATGAGCTTTCTACTTTTTCCCCAGCCCCCATGAGTCACACTGGCACAGACTTAGGAGAGAGGTGCATTTTTTAGGCTGCTGCAGCTCCCATTGTCCCAGCTGGAAACACTCCATTGGGCTCACATGCACCACTGGATGAAGCTGTGTTCCCATCACAGTGAAACCTTCCCCTGCCCACTGCTAGCAACTCTGATCCCACAGTTAACTACAGCCCCAATGATCAGCAGTGCTGGCTGCACAGGAGGTACCTTCACAGCCCTTCGTGGTAACTTCAGCAAAAGGGTTGTCACAGCGGTTGCACTGCCGCCCGATGACACCGGGTTTACAAGGACACTGTCCCGTCTCCATGTCACAGGCACGTGTGTAGGATCCAGATGGGAAGCAGTCGCAGGGGTAGCAGGTGTCACTGCTTTGTGGCTTGTAGTAATTTGCCTAGAAGAACCAAAATGATAGACAGAAGGTATTTGACTTATAATCCAAATTGCTTGTGTTTCTGAAGTCCTGCTCTAGCAGCATGTGCATCATAAAAAGGGCTAATTTTACCAAGAGTGGGATAATAATGTTATTAATATTAACAGCAAATGTATCAGCTGTGGGAAGTGTGCCATGTTTGCCCAGGCAATACAGAGAGGCAGTGCTGAGCATGGGGGGGATGGCTGGGCTGCCCTGCACTGCAGAGACCTGGTGTTTGGACCACCACTTGCAGACGGGGTGAAAGGCCCATGTTAGTTCTCACATACTTGCTGCCATTGCCCAGCAAATGTATTCTTGGAGGACTTGCAGTTTTCTGTGCTTTGCAATTCTGCTCTTGTATGGCATGAGCAAGCCAGTACATAAACTTTTTGCACTGTCCACTTGTGTTTCATGTACAGGGTGGAAAGAATCAATGATCCTGTATTCCAATCACATCTGTAAATGCTTTTGATCTGAGGCATTACGTGATTACACGAGAGCGTGGTGCTGGCACCCCACTGACACGATTTAACGCCAACAGTTGCTGTGTGTCCCGCTGGCATTTCAGGGGGGAGTACGGGGCAGATTCACTGCTGCTGGTCTGCACTGGAGGCTCCTCTGATGTCATTCAAGCCTGTTGTAAAAGCTATTGTGAGAAGTCCTTTGTAAAACCTTTGGGAGGGAGGTGCCTCCCCTCTTCTGCCCCCCTCTGTCCCTGCCTGTCCACAGCAAATTCCTCTTCAAATTGACAGAGCTGGCACTGAGGAAACGATTTAGCTTCTCATTTACTTCTTCCAGTTGCTGGGCCTTTTGCTGGCCATTGCAGAGGGCAGAGCTTCACTCAGCTGGCCCGAGCTGTTTCATGGCTATTACTCACTTGTGATAAACAAAACACCATCAGCACTCCTCTGTGCTCTGGTCTGATCTCCCTCGATAAACCAGGCTGCACTTCAGAGAGATCAGAGCCAGGCTTTCATCCTCGCAGTTTTGCTTTCCAAACACAAATAAGATAAGAGCTGCACAGTATGATTTTGTGAAGGGTGGTGCCAGCAAAATGTTTTAGGTAAAGGTTAACTACACTGTGCACACATATGTATGATACAAAGCACAACTGTGTGTACTTTGTCTCAGATACTCTCTCGTTGTAACTGTTAGTGGTATTTTTAAACTAAAGAAATTTTGACTTAAGACTGGTTTCTTTTGCTTACCTTGCAGCGGCATTCTCCGTTGGTCTTATTGCAATCAGAATCAAACCCTTTACTGGTCTCACAATTACATGGGCCACAGATGGGGTTTCCCCACCAGCCTCTGGGACAAGGCAGGTCAATCCTATAAAAAAAAGCCAAATTGAAAGCAAGTTCTTTTAGACTTCCTCTATAAAAGTCAGGGAAAATGGGCTTTGAGCCAAATCAGCTTATAGGGTGTCTCACTGCAGCAGACAACGATATAAATATATATACACTGTAATAAATGAAAATAAACAGTATCAGTGCTACAAACCCCTAGAGGGAATGTGCCTCTGAATGTTTTCAAGACCAGCTCCTCTTTATAAGGAGTATACATCTGTATGAGCAAAAAGAGTGCTCTTTCCTCTGGGAGAGGGCGACAGGGCCCACACTGATTAGTGAAAATGGTCCTGGTCCCACCAGCCCCAGTCCTCCGCTGGGAAAAGCACTGGCTGGAACAGGCTGGATGTTGGACAGCCCCTGTTGGCTTGTGCTGGCACTTTAACAGCTTGGGCAGCTGCATGAGGTGCTGAGCTCATGTCCTGTTTTACCTACTGCTACAAACAGCCTCAGGATGCAGCTCCTTAACATTTTATATCCCACCCCTCATCCCCACGGGCTCCTGCCATGGGCAGCAGTGCTTATCCAGCCTGTGGGAAAACCAGCTCAGGCCCAAAGCTGGCTGCAAGCTTACCCTATAAAGACAAGTCACTACTTTCTGCCTACCTGGCTTTCTCTGCCAGCTCATCACAGCGTCTGAACAGCCCTGGACTGCTACTGGGGAGGACATGTGGTTGGAGACATAGAAGAGAGATGGGTGGCAGCTTTGATGCAGATTATGAATCAAAGATTGTGATTCAGACTATGAGTGGAGAAGCATAGCTTGTCAGAGGTTGTGCAACAACCCAAAAGCCACTTCTGTGAAGGATAACCCTTGTTTTTGCTGGTTCTGTTTCTTCTGGGTAAGATTCTGATAAGGTTTGTCCTACAGATGCCCCAACACCAATGCTGGTAAGGATTGCTCTGGGAAGGGGCTGGGGCAGCAACCAGGGTCTCTGCTAGCTGGAAGTCTTTGTCAAGCAATAGCCTGAAAGTCACACTGCTGATGTTGAGTCTGTGATCAGTGTAATGCACTGGTGAATGTAAGGCGCTCCCTCCCCACTGCTCATTTTAGGAAAGAAAAGCTGTTCACCATCTGTTTCAAAGACCACAGCTGAATTTTGTTTATAGTAATAGCTAAGTTTGTACTTCTATGCTTTATAATATGAAAAACCACAATGTTGCACTTGACATGATGTTAGCAGATAATGACAAGGGACAATGTCTCCAAGTTGCTAATCCAGAGGAATGAAAGATGAATTGGGCAACAGCACAGCCAACATTTGCCAGCCCACACAACAAAAGGCAGAGGAAGAAGCTTGTGGGTTTTCAAAGGGAAGGAAACATCACATGAGCTATTCCTAAATGGACAGACAAATGCACTTTATTTGCACATCATGAATGGCCCATATTACAGTAAATCAAAGCACGCCTCTGGGATGAGGGTGGTTACTGAATGCTTATCTGAGACCAAGAAGCTGGTGATGAGGGAATCTGCACGTTTCTCCCACACAGCAACAGGACATAGTCCTTCCAGACTGTCCAGAACAGATGACTTTTTGCCAGCCTGGGGACTGGACCCAAACTGCAAAGCTGTTTTGTCTGGCCACAGGCCACCTAATTGGGGGCATCACTCTGTGTGTGTGTTGGGGGAGCCAAAGGAGAGATACAGAGCAAATTCAGACCAAATCCACCACAAGGTACAAGTCAGATGCTGTGCTGTGTAACACAATGCAACTTGTTGAGCCCTTGAGCTGCTGATGAAGCAATTCAGGCCCTGAATATATGGAATTCTGCCTGGTGTCTGCAGAGAGAGCTCAGGAGTGCTAAAGGGTGGAAAGCCTGCAAATACCATCCACTATGAATATTCAAATTGTAACAGAAAAGCTAACTGAAGCAGAAAAGGAAACAGGAGGACTGCTGCTGCCTTAGGAGAAGACATACCTGGAAGGATGAAGAAACCAAGAACAAAAACAATTCTTACTTGCTCTCGCAATACTGTCCATAGTAGCTTTGTCCACATTCACAGGTGTAGCCATGGGACGAGCTGGGTTTGTGCACACACGTGGAGACATGCTCACATGGGTTCAAGTTACATACATCAACACAGTCTCTTCCAAAGTACCCTGGGGAGACAAGGTCATAAAATTACAGCAACCATTGTAATTTATGATTTGCATGTCTCCAAAAGACCATCGATTTTAAACTTATACACTAATAACACATCTTCAATAATCAGCAGATTCCCCCTGAGATACTGTCAGAAGGAAGGTACTCTTTCAGCAAAAAAGATAGTGGGCTGTTCTTTTCCACAGTCTGTTAACATGCTTGAGGCACCCTTGTGCCTTTGGTTCTCAGTTTTATATTCAGGGCATGTGTTACAAATAGTTTTGTATTCTTTCCCTGCATCTATGGGAGGTGACTGTGCTGGGTGCTGACAGCATGTGCTGGATACATGCACTAAAACAGAGAAAACATTTAAAGTATCTTGATTAGGATGCGGGGTGTGAGACTGAGACTCAACAGCAGAAAAGGCTTGGAAAGAAAAAAAGAAAAAGGAAAGAGATAGAAAGAAAAGGGGAGGTACACGGAAAGAGCCCTTTGGATCAGAGACCGTCTTTCTGTTTAGTTGATATGTTGCCTAGAATAAATGATTATTAGTCCATGACTGCAGTTTCAAGGATGCTACTGTAAGCCTGAGAAAGATAATACTGATTAGAAGAAGAAGAACCAGAAGATGAGCACTCTGCAAGCATGCTGCTGCTGCTACTGCTCTTCTTCCGATGAGTGCATGGAGATGTGATTCAGCTCCTGGCTGAGTGCCTGGCATGGTCACTGGGTTACCTGGGTCACAGACGCAGGAGTAGCTGTCCCAGTCATCACTGCAGTAGCTGTGCTGGGGACATGGGTTGGAATCACAGGGATTATCCACTTCACAGCCCTCCTTCACATTGATCTTGATAGCCTGTTTCATGTTGAGTGTAGCTATATTTGTAGATGTCTCTCCCATTCTTACACCCTGGTGACAAAAGATAATTGTTCTAAAGTTACTCTTCACTCAGAATACAGTACCATGTGTTTCACTACTTCCATTAATACATGAGGGTACATTCTAAAGAAACATCACCTGCTGAGCCAAACCTAGATTTTTTCTTAGATGCTGCTCTCCTGTGTAAGATTTGTACCTGGGACTGTGGGTAGACTTTAATATTTTTATTCTTAGGTATTTTGATGGAGGAAACAGAAATGTTCATGGATGGATGAAAGAGAAAATCCCCCATTTTCACATGTCTATTTTCTTAAATGTTGAAAGTTTGTTGCTACACTTTTCATCTCATACCTGCATACAGCCATAGAATCCCTGCTGAACAGAGACTTGGTCTCCAGAGACACCTCCCACAATGATACTTTTCATTTTAAGTCCTGGTAGTTGATTTCCAATCTGCACAGTGCTCTGTTAAGGAAAAGGATAATCAGTAAGAAGCACTATCATCCTCTATGACACAGGCAACCTACTTTCTAGTGATGGAGTCAAGCAGTAGCCGACAGTATATTCAAGAAGAAATATCAAAGCAGTGAGGAACTAGACATCTGAATGTGGCTGTTTACAGACTTGTTCAGAAGATATTAGTAGGCTTAGTAAGTTAATATAATTTTATTAGACAAATCACTGCCCACAATCCTTTATCCTGCTTTCTCCTGAACACATTTCTGTAGTGCTTAGCAGCAAAGTTATGATGATGCCTTACCTGATACATCCCGTAATCCAAGGACATGACAGCAAGGTACTTGATGTCTTTACCATCTTTAGCACTCTTCAGCTCTATTAATATATGATGCCATTCCCCATCACTGACTCGTGACTGGCTCATCTTCAAACTAGCAACCTGGCTCGGGCCACTGTACACTTCAAACTGCACATAGTTGTTCAAAATCTGTTGAATAAAAAAACCCCAAACATTCCTATTTTTTGCTACATATTTGTATTTGATGCTGAAGAGAGCAGAGAGCAAGATAATAACATTTCCTAAGACAATTCAAAAGAAAAAAAAGTCTGAACAGTAGAGAAAGGAACACTTGTTAGACATTCAGACTCTAACTCACCTTACTGACAAAGAACCCCCAAAACAATCAAGAGACACATTTGTTTGCATCTGTATTAATGCATGCTACTACGTCTGTTAAAAAAAATTGTCTTAAACCAATGCTTCTGAATTTTACACTGATCTTATGATCTCTGTAAAAGGCTGAATAAGTCATTTGTATTTACTGATGTGCATTTATCTGGGTGGACGAAGCTGGGTATCTCATGTGGCCATACCCACTGATGGTGGAGAATTTCTTAATTCTTTTCTAACCAAAGGCAGCCACATTGTTACCTGAATGTTGATCTTGGATGCAGTCCCAGCATTGGCTTGCATTAACATGCCATTGACTTTCCGGGTTCTGAACATCAACCCAATGTACCATGGCACTGAGATGGTAATGTCAAGGTCACTCCAAATGATAATGCTTTCACCACTGAAACGCTGAGGAGAAGGCATTGCTGTAAATAAAGAGGCAAGAGAGAAACAGTTTATATCCATCAGGACAAAGGTTTAAAAGAGAAATGATGCTATGTGGTGTTGATGGCTCAAGGTAGCTAGTCCCTCATCCACTGAGCTATTTTTAATCCCCTCTGGAGTGACAGCCAGTCTAGGAGAGTCACTATGAAGCAACTGATAATACCGTGAATTCACAACCTACCCTTGCTGTTGGGCAGGCACCTTGTCTCAGTGTCAGCACTCAACAGGCAGCACCCCCACACTGCTGTGGCATTACACAGGTGAGAGATGTTCCTAGAAAGGTAAGCTCAGGATCTCTACCAATAGTTCCACTGATGAGTGGGTGGACAGAGAGGAAGTATGAGGGCAAGAGTTGCTGCAGATGTTTTCAACATATCCTTGATTACCTGCTTCTAATTAACAGATTAAACACAGAGGAAAAGGCTGGGAGGCAACAGGAAGTATTAATTATAAATACTCTAAGGACAGATTATTTAGATGTCTCAGCTACCCAGCCTGTTCACAGGGAGAAAGTTTGTGTGGAATTGTCTAGGTTATCTGCCTTAAATATCTCAAGGTGGCAGCTGAAGAGTTGCCTGCCCTCTTCTCTAACCTTGCACAAACACAACTCCTACAGGTAGACACTGATAACAACCTTCAATGGAAAGCACTTTGCCGATGGAAAACAAGGGAACACCCACCCTTTGGGCTTTTAAAGTAGCTACCTCAGGTAACAGGAGCTACAGTACCATGGATCAGTTGATGCCACTGATGAGGAACACAAATTAAGCTGTGGGAGCTCTGTGCTATTTGCAGCACCTCATATAGCACCTCCACCATGTGTGGCACCTTGTAGCAGGATCTACCATCTGCCATCAGCCCTTGCCTGATGTCCTCAATCATAGGCATGTTGGTGAGGTTCATGGAAGGTTTTTGCAAGTGGGAGCAGGCTTTAGCAACTGGGTTCAGCCACCACAGATTAGCACCTGGCCTTGTATCTCAACATTTGCTGAGCCCATGTGGATGCTCAGTGAGATGACAGGGCTTAACAGTCTCCTTTGCCTTCTGCTCCACGTTACCATATCTGCTGACTCTTCTGGATTTTCTTGTAGTAGAAGAGACCATATACATATACTTGTATATACAAATGCACGTGTGTTACTCTAAGGTGCCAAGTCCTTAGAAAATGGTAGAGACATCATAGCAGAAGATGGAGTCAGGTTGATGTGAAGTTGCATCTTTTGGTGGCAAAAAGCCCAAACCTCAAATTCTGATATACCTGCCTTGCTGATCTGTGTAAAGGGAAAGGTTGTAGTGAGGGAATGCAGGGCTGTTTGTGAGAAACAAGGTATTAGCAACTAATGGACTACCACTGGCCAAGTCAGAGATGTAAACTGACTGGTCCTTCTTTAAGGTGTTACCCAACCACTCCACACTGGGGTAAGTGCAGGCACCATGAAGGACAACCCTTCTTTCTCCTCCTCCAGGCTATGATTTCCCCCTTGCAGTCATACTCAGTCCTCCACAAATGCTAGCATGGGCAGATGGTGGAACAACTGAAGCTCAGCCTGCTCTTGAAACTCAGACAGCAATTCAAACTGCTTTGCCAGCAGACACAGCTATTCCCAGCTTGCTTAAAATCTGAATCCAATGCTCCAGCTCTGTCTATCTCGTCCATGGCGTGATTCATCAGCCTGCACTGCACATCAGTGTAAAGGTAACCAGGACATCAGTGTTGAGCAGGATCATTTCCTCCTCTGGGTATACACATGCAAAAGTCAGCCCTCTCCTTCCTCCACTAGCCTGCTGACCTTCAAAATGACCTTGACTTCCAACCTCTTTGCTAGTGGTTTTCTAGACCACTGCTGAGATTTTTAAGTCCTCCTGCCTGTGGGGAGCAGAGCCAGGATGCAAACCCTGCGGGCTTCCCACCTGCTGGAGGTTGGGAATGCTGTTTGCAAGTGCTTCAGCTCAGGTCCTGGGAGAACTGGACTGGCATGGCAATTAGCCACCTTCTTCCTTTTCTCACCGGTGGTGACTTTCTGTGCTTGCAAATACCGTTCCCTTCCCACACCTCCTCCTAACTCCTCTCCCTTCCCTGGGGCCAGGGTGCACCTTCCTGCAAGCAAAACAGACATCCCCATCCATCAGCCCCCTCTGACCTCGCTCCTCTCCCTGGCCCTTTCCCATGCCTGGGACCATGGGTCTGCTTGGAGGGGCTGGTGGCTACATCCAATGTACCCAAATTGGACCTGATCACCCCTGTCACCACAGAGGTGAGCACACGTGCTTCCAAGCACAGCATCTCCCTGCCATTGGCGATGCAGTGATGAAACCAACTGTTTTCTAAGGGTTTGTCACTTTGAAGTGCTGCCTGTGTATTTACATACACTTTTTAGAAACTCTTACATTTAAAAGGCCATCAGAAAGACAGAGGGCCCAGGGAAACACACTGCCAACACTGGGGTGCCACCTGCAGTTTGGGTGTAGGACACATAAAAGCTTATGTTTTAGTGTAAACCTGTGGTGTTCAGCCCAAGGCTAGTGCAGTGACATTAGCCACCCAAGAGCATGCTGGGCACAGCTGCTAGATCTTCTTTACAGCACTGCAGTAATTCAGTTTTTAAAAGAAAAAAACTACAAAAGCAAAACTAATTTTTTGCTAATTTTATCTCCTTTCTATAGAGGGAGACAGGAGCTGCCAGAAAGTGAGTTAGCAGGCCCTAGGAGGGTGGTGAAGGTAAAACACCCCATCCTTAACAATGCAGACCAGAAGTCCCTGTCTGGGGGATTGGAACTAGATGATGTTTAAGGTCCCTTCCAACCCAAACCATTCCATTCTGTGATTCCTTTCTCCTGTCACTCACCCTGCAGAATTTCATTTCCAAGCCAGAAACTTGTATCCTCTCCTCCTAAGCTGCTGCTTCTCAGGAAAGAGAAGAGCAGTTACCCAGGCTGAGGCATACTGTGCTAAAGTGGTTTGCAAATCACTGTGGTGTGTGCACCTCACATTGGAGACCCGCTATGCCACAATCCACACTCTGCTAAGACTAATCAAGAATGTCTGGTTTGGGGTAGATACATCAGAAGAACAAAATCCTTGATCACACAGCAAACTATTCTGGTCTACCACGAAAATGAAGACCTACCACATCTGCATCAGAGGCCAGAATTGGGCTTCTGTTTCTAGGAAAGCCACCTGTTTAAGCAGTTTTTCTTTCCTCGAAGCCTCCAGGAAAACTCTGAATGAACAACCCTCTGCTAGATGTGGAGATGCCACCTTACAGTGGGCAGCCTGCTGCCCACTGATCCCATGGGACCCCTCAGCAGACAATTCCTTGCTTCCTTGGGAAGAAACGGACTGCAGGTTCTTCATGCCCTATAAAACACACCTGCTGCTCCTTCCTCATCCTTTATTAATGAGGTTTTACACATAGACACATATTGTGTTCAGTCGAAGAAAAATCCCATAAAACTGAAAGTGCTCGTACTCAGCAGAGTGCCTTCTTGCCAAGAAAGTGGTGATTAAAACTGCACATTCATCCCTGGTTTGAATCAAAGCCCAATAAAGTCAGCAGGATTCTTTACACTGATTTAAAGGGACTTAGGATCAGGCATTTTTACTATGAACAAATTACTAAATACTGCCAAGTTCTGGGTAACTACTTTGCTTATGTAAGTAAATCAGTGAAAGCTGCTGTTACTCATGACAGCTATCATATTTATACACAGGTGATCTCTAAAATCATTTCAAATAGATAAAGGGTGACTTCTAGTCTTAATGGGAATTTTATGTTTCCTTGTTTCGTATCCTTTAAGCATCACAGTTGGATGTATGTGCTATGACATGTTAATGATGGGTAATGAAATGTTCACATATGACTACACAAGAAGAGGTCTTAGCATCCCACCTTGCTCGCAGTTTTTCCCTCCGTAGCGCACGGGGCACTCGCAGATGTACGTGTTCCATTTGTTGATGCATGTGCCTCCATTCTGGCACCAGTTGGTTTCACAATAGTTCCTCTGTGCTGCACAGCCTGAAATTCAGGAAAACAGCTATTTTACATGGTTTTAACAAGAAAAAGGCTTTGAACGATTCTATCTGAGTTTTTATGTAAAAAGAAGACCATTATAGGTTTGGTTTCGGAGTTTTAAATATCCTCAAAGTCAGTGAAACAAAATGTGAATGGCAGAAATTTACATGAGCTGAGCAAGTGTCAAATTCATAAAGACAAATCTATCAGAGGCTATTAAATACAGTCACTGAGCTGTAAATCTTTGGGAACTAAGAGAAAATTTGCGGGAAATATCACTGCATGCTTGTCCTGGTTTTATACTCTTCCTCTGGCATCTACTGCTGGAGACAGGCAGATTAGCTGATGCTGTGACTCAGCACCACTGTTCACAACTTACCGTCCTCTAACTGAGACACTAACCAGGGAAAGGCAATGGGCAGTGGAATTTCACTACTATACATCATTATTTTAAACACGTTTCCAAATGAGGAACAAAGATATCCATTCTAAAAAACCCCCAACATTTTATGGCCTTCTGATGTGTATTTCCCTAAGATAAAACTCGTGTTTAACTAATATTAGAGACATACCTGTTAAAAAAAGGTCTCTAAGACAAAATAGCTATTTGAAGAGTATGCTACAATTCCCTTCCTAATCCATGATCAATGAAACATACCTAAGAACTGCAATTTATCTCTTACACAGGCCTTCAGCAGAGTGGAAGGAACTTGCCATTCTTTCATGTAAGAACCAGTTTTATGATGATGAGAACATGTTATACACCAGAACTAATCCTGGATTCCCACTAATCAGGGATCCAAGGACTGGCAACCAAATCAAAACTTCCATCAGGCTGCTGCATAAAGTCGGTTTCAGATTTGGAAAACTGCAGAATTTGATGTACAGAACAAACATAACTTGTAAAACAGTCTTTAAAAACATACTTTTTCATGAACTAATCCCACTGGCTTTCAGAGCAAAGTGACATTTAAAAACTAGTTAAAAAAAAAAAAAAAAAAAAAAAAAAAAAAGAAAAATTCATATAAAAAAAAATCCCTGGGTAAA